>CAEGAF010115294.1:0-14633 GCA_903067075.1 Micropoecilia bifurca
CCAACCAGTGCCCATCCAAAATGCATTTTGTCGCTGCCAGGTACCCATTGTTTGTTTGGTATATTCCGGCTTTTGGTCCGGCACCTTTTTTTTTTTTTTTTTTTTTTTTTTTTTTTTTGCATGCTGCATTGCATTGCAGTTTGCATGTAGGCCAAAAAGTCCACACTTGGTCTTATCTGTCTAGAGCACCTCACGCTACATTTTTGCCCATTGCTGCAGGTCACACTTCTTATGACTTTCTTCTTGCCACATTTTTATGAAGGACTGGTTTGCAGATTTGGATCTCTATAGTTAGTCATTTCCTGTAAGCAGATTCTCCTACCTGAACTGTGAATCATGCCTAGTTAGGTATGAGGTTGTTCCAGACTCTTCAGTTTTTGTTTTCTAACAAACTTCTGAGGAATAACTGATTGCACTGAATGTTGTCCAGGAGTTTCAGATTTCTATGTATGAAAATACAAAATGTTTATAAATTGAAAAATACTGCATAAATGTGAGTGTGACTGTCTAAAGCACCTAAAAAGTGTCTAGCACAGAACCGTCACAAAAACTACAGAAAGATACACTTAATCATCCTCATTGAGGTTCTGGGGTTCTTTATATTTGCCAATCCATATTTTTGTTTCATCTTTATTGTCAACTAAATAAACTCATTCAATCCAGGCTGAATCATACTAGTGGGAACTCATTTTTCAAACTACAGGCCATGTATAGGTCTTAACATGTCTGAGAGGTTCAGGAGGATTTCTTGAAGTTTTACTCCTGCACTTCCAGCGAACTTTATCTTACGTGTCTCTGAAATGTCAACCCTGAAATCATTTGTGAACTTTCACATGATGAAATAAAAAGTCTTATTTCAACCTTAAACCATTCTAACTCTTCCACTACTTTATTTAACATGTAAAAGCAACTATTTGAATAAGTTACCAAAAGTTTGGAGGAGGAGTAATATTCTACAGCATGGAAGAAGATGGAATCTTCCCTTGTCTTTTAATCCAGGTCAGATGTTTCTTGGTTCATGAAAAGTCAGCTGGTGCACATGACACATGTGATGATGTAAGATGTCAAAACTGCAAGAATCTAGCAGATCTTATTGTAACTATTCACACCTAACATGCTGCAGAAAACACTCGTAAATCAGAAATGAATCATTTGCATGCATTATAGTTGATGCATGAGTTTCGTGGTGCATTTGTAAAAACAGAAAACACATTTTTCATGATAAACAGACAGACAAGAGGATGGATAAACGCTCTTAAAATCAATCAATCAATAAATCAATCACACATTATACTTTAAATGATGTAATGCATCTGCTTCTAACAATCACCAATCTGACCAAAAATATTAAACTAAGTAAATAAAACAATAATAATTATAAAACAATCACAAAAATAAATGTGGCAATAGCAGGAAACTCCAGAGAGCATTATAACCACTAGAAAAATATATTTGGAATTCTTAAACAAATAGACAAAACTTAAAATTTCATTAGTGATACATTTGAAAACAACGGCATATAAAAATATAAATATTTTAAAAGTTTGAATTTATAACACAGTAGAACAAGACAAAGACAAACCTGATAAAAATGTGATAAACAGATGAATGAAACTGACATATTTATATCTTATCAAACAAAAAAATTACTGATAAAAATCTTTTTATCAATCTTTTGAGTTTGCTTATTTTTGTAATCCTTTTTCTTTTATGATAAAAACAGCATCAGTTTGATTATAAGAAGTGTTAGCTCAGTTTGAAACTTTCATTGTTCAAGTTTCATTATTCTTTTAAATTTACCCATAAAACTTCAGTGCTTTTGGGATTTTGCTGCCTGTCAGACTTTCTCTCCACTAAATAAAAATTGTTTTATTATTCAGGTTGGGTTATCTTTCGTCTTATTTACTTGAAGAAATAAATGCGTCTTCAATCGCTGAAATGTTTAGCTTTTTAAAAGTTTGAGCGCACTGTGACTGAACAGCAGAAACTTAAGAGCCAGTTGTTTTTAAGGCGGGGCCAGTGTCTATTCAGCTCCTCCCATTGGATCTAACATATTAACTCATTTCTAATGGTGCAAATATTGTTTTATCAGTCCTGATAATTGTCATAGCGAGATACTTTATTGTAGTGCATTGCTATTAGGGCAATAAGAGACACTTTTACATTCTACAATACATATTTTATTTAGACAGGGAAAACATTCAGATACTTAATTTTCTATCTAAATTCGCAATACTAAATGTATTTCATTTGATTATGATGCAGCTTAGAGCCGTGTCACATAGTTAACTGTGTTTTTGTTGTCTGCGAGCTGTGCACCTGTGGATAAATGTCACAGCAGCAGCAGCAGCAGCAGCACCAGTTTGCCCTCCCTCGGCTTGGGGCGGGTCTCCGCCACTCCACCCTCGGCTGCTCTGTACTTTTAGGTCGCATTTGGCAGACGGGTGTGCACGTGGGAGCATATGCAACGAGTGAATGAGTTTGGCACGCGCGCGCTCGGTCCGGCTTTTTAAACTTTTTTTTTTTTTTTTTTTTATGCCCGGCTATTTGCCCGTCTCGAGACCGATGCTGTCAGCCGCCGCGAGCTCCTATATCTGCGTCCAGCTCTGTCGCGACGAAGGAGAAACTCTCGTGAGCTCCAACTTTTTAGAGTTTCTGAGAATGAGCTTCGCATAACGTCGACTTTTTATTTTTTTTGCTTGTTATCTACCCCTCCCGCCCCCTCCTCCTCTTGTGTTTGCCCCGCACTACTGCATAGAAGTATGGTAGATAAAGGCCCCTTGCTGACTTCAGCCATCATCTTCTACCTCTCCATTGGGGCAGCGATATTTCAGGTCCTGGAGGAGCCCAACTGGAAAGAGGCCGTGAAGCAGTACAGAAAGCAGAAGGAGAAAATACTCGAGGACTACCCTTGCCTGTCCAAAGATGACCTGGATAAAATATTGGAGGTATGTTAATTATATTGGTTATGACTTATCTCTGTTGGGTTGCACCAAAATGAATGGACGTGCTCTTATAGAGGGGTGACACAGGATGAGTCTCAGCTGGTTTGTAACTGAAAAACAAAAGAACTCCTGAGGGGTCAACACTCCCTCCAGAGAGGCGCCAGAAAAGGCCGGAATTCTCTCTCGTACTAAAACTTTTAGACGTTGTCTTATCTCCCTGTGGCTGAATGATAAGTCATTTATGACATGCAGCTCTCAGCTGACTGATGCAAATTTTCTCTCCTTTGTCTGGAGGAGTCATTGTTCAAGAGGTCACAGAACCCAGTGGAGTTTACGCTTCTTTTCACAGTTTTAGTTCTGGTTTTTGTGGGCCCTTTGCTGGAGTCTTTCAGCCTGCAGGGACTGAACTAATAAGGGATTTTATTTTTCCTTGATTTCTGGTTGACCTTTTTTTTTTTCTTTTTTTTTTTTTTGAAATCCCAAAACTTTACATTTATTTGAGATGTTCGAACATGGCAATACTTTTTCTTTCTCTTTATCAGGCTCTTTGAAGCTTAACTAATTTATTTGGTGAAAGTGCTGCCTTTTCCTCTCATTTTCCAATCCCAGAGACATGTCTGAACCTGTCCCCCCTTTTTGGGTCCAGTCTCAGGGGGGATTTATTATCCTCCCCATCCCCCCTTCTGTCTCTCCTCTTTGTGTGCTGGTGGGGGGACTGAAAAGGGATATGCCCATGAACCTCCCTACCACCCCTTATTCATAACAAATCTGCTTGTGAATGAAATCAGCGAAGTAATCTGGTCGGATGATTTTGGAAATGTCCCATTTTGGCAATTGACTATTAAAGGAGGAAACTAAAACAATTTATTCTCATGCACGGCAAAAACGGACTACATAATCATGTGCGGCTTCACGGCACATTGAAAAGATCGTATCATGTTACTCAGTTTTTGTTTTTTTTTTCCCAGATGTGCAGATAGCGGTTGCCGTTTGCCAAAACACCTGCTGCAAATGTGCTGGTTTAAGTTTCCCTGGCAGAGGTTGTTAGATTTCCATGATGGAAACTTTGTAAGCAGTTAAAACTTATAAAGCAGCTCAACAAGGAAGGCGACACTCGTAAAAGTCAGTCCTCTCTGTTTTATTAACAAGAAGTTTACTATTAACCACAGGCATCCTTGCAGTGGGCACAGTTCACAGATTGGGTTTTATAGCCCATCAGCATTGGTACTTGAGAGGTGTTTATGAAGTACAATGAGAGTGCTGCTGGGCAGAGGCTTTCTCTGCTACAGTTAAAGCATTAATCCTTCTTCAGTGTTATACACTAGGATACTTTTTTTTTCCGTTTTTACACCCTAATTTTTCACAAATGCAAAAAAAGCCTGAAGAATTAGGAAGTTTAAAGCATGAAAGTACACCTCTACAACCTGTACAATGCTTGTATGTGCGTCATTTGTAAAAATGTGTTATGCATTTGATTGCTCTGAGTTTAGTGCCATCTTCATGGACTGGAAAAAGATGGAGCCTATATCTGAAACCCTATTTTTTTCTGATGTTGTTGTGAATTGTAAACATGCACACAAAGACCTTGTGACCCACTTCCAATCAGTTAGCAGAGTACAAATTTTCTTTAAGAACAAAATAGTGTTCAAAATATTTGATGGATAACTGATTAAATTACTTGACACTGACATCTTAAGCAATCTTTAATATTTTTGCAATGGTGATCAGTAACCCAAAAATAGTCACCATTTGTATTTTCTTGTGCAGGAGAGTTGATCTCCAGTCCTGAAGGACCAGTGTCTTGCAACTGATATGCTCTGGTGAACTGAAGCAGAGAAGCATCTAAAAGCTAGAGAACATTGACTCTAGAGAATTGGAGTTTGACACCTCTGCCTGGATGTAGATATTTAACTTTGAAATTTCCAGAAGCTAGCCAACATTTCTAAATCTAGCCATCACCCATGTCAGACAAAAAAAAGCTCCAAAGGATAACTGGCTGGCTGCTATTTCTTCAATCTTCCAGCTATCTCCTGAAATTCTTGCTCTCTCACACACACATCTTTAATGAAGCACAAAAACATTGTGTATTTTTAAAAACTCTTCTTAGATCACAGATGATTTCTTGGTACACCTCAAGGGACTGTCAAACAGAGCTGGGAGAGAAAGAAATTTAGCATGTGGAGGCAAATACTCTCTCTAATACCAAGCTTAAACTTTTTTTCCCCCTCGCCTCAGCTTGTGCTTCAACTCATTAACCTCCCTAATTTTAAACATGAAATGAGGCAGATAATTTAGTTTAAACATTTTGCTGCAAAAGTAAGACTCAAGCAGGATTTCAACACCCAACAATCACATGTTTGTGGCAAAACATCCTTTTGCTGAAATACGGGGGGAATGATCAGACAGGAATGAAGTAGTGCAGTGTTTTCAGGAAGAGGTTTTTGTCTTGTGACCTGGATCTTGAGTTGCTGTTTTCTAACAGGATAACGCATCCTTCCTCAGTTTGAAAGTAGAATGAATGTAGGTGCCACCCTTAAGATATTTATTTGTTAGAGTTCTCCCAAAGGGATGTGCTCATTTAATCTTTTCAATCAGGTTCTCAATTCTTCCTTTACACCTCTGGAACAATGGGGACTAATTAAAGTTTAGTTTAACTACAGTATTGATTGTCTTAAAAATAAAAAAAACTGAAGAATTTAAACCAGTACTGTGATTTAAAGCAACTGCAGATGTTCAGTTTTAAGAAGTCCTTTCACTGACGGTTTTCTTCTTTTATTATGTCAAATAAAAGGATTTGTAGGGTTTTTCTTTCTTAATCAAGGAAGCCCATAGTCCTGATTATTTTTGATGTTGGCGCACTGAGTGGTATGTACACTCAGATTCTGTTATAACCCAATTATGGGAATTAATTAATATTGACATGGAGGAGCTTAAGTGACTCTTTTGTTTGTAACTGTAAATCTTACAAGCAGCTGTTGCTGCGTTGCAGTTGGAAGTGGAAAAGTACAGAGCAACTGGAGGAGCTTGGTCCGTAACCAGCTGTCTTGGTAACCTTTTCTTAATATTTTGTTTCATTTTTATCTCCCCCAACTGTGTGTTGGGTTATCAGAGAGTGACAGAGGATGATTAAGTCTGTCAGGGTGACAGAAAGCCAATCTGCAGAATGAATAGGATAATCCTATTTTACAATTTCAGCTTGAAATCAGTCGTGTTGTAAACTTACAGTAAGGTTGGTACGCGATTCTCATAATTGGGAAAATTGCATTGGTGTTGGATACTTTTTCTTTTTTTTTGCTTATTTCTCTTCTGTTGAGGAAGAAATGACCTGACCTCTTTGTGGTCATTTCAACCCTTGTCTGCTCAGCTATGAAGAGAACCACCTCTTGTTGGTATTTGTCCTGTCAGCTCACAGCTCCTTTTAAAGTGCTGCAGACTGACTGCCAGCATAAACCCCCACTGTGTTTTATAAATTCAGCAGTTCTTCTCGGGAAGTCAACAATCATCACTTCCTTATCTGGCAAGAAAAGTGTCATCAGGTTTGACTTTCCCTTATTAGGTGCAAAGCTAAAAACAGACTAGCACAGAAAGATCTCAGATGTGACAACACGGCTAGCGTTACCTAAACCTCATGCTGTAGAAAATGCCGATCCTTGACTTAAGTTTGATATTCCCAAAACGTTCCCAGTAGTAAGAACCCAACATGTACAGAAAGCAAGAGCAACTTTCTGTTGTCCACTGATAGTCCTGCTCTCTTTTGCAGTCTGAATGATCCTCACATCTGCGTTTTTCTCCTTCTTCAGTATTAAATATTTCTGATATGGAAAGTAGCTCACTTTATCTTCACTAAAGAGTTTTTCTTTTTTCCAGTTGTACATGAAAGTACCTTGGCATGGGAGGTTCACTGGTTGTGTGTGTTGTCAACTGGCCAGGCACATGTTTTGACTGATAAGGCTGGAAGGTCAATTTCACATGCACTCGACTATTTCCAAATAATTTTATTAAATTTCAAAGATGCCACAGATAACAGTTAAAAAGTCATTGTCCTAAGAAATGGTGTCTAAGACCTACAAAATGCCTGAAAAGCATTTAAACAAGACCACACAAAATGCAGGAAAAACTGTGTTGGCTCATTACTGTTCAGTACTTTGAGTTGTTTTTAAGTCCCACAGCTGTGTTAGCCTCGGATCCAGTGAGATTCTTTTACTATTTATACTAAAACTGGAACACTTTAAGGTCAAATGACATTACACTGATCACTGTTTGCTTTAGCTACTTGTTTATATAATGCAACCTGCTCCACAGTGCTGAGTGGACTCCCGGATTTTCTTTCAAGTTGTGTCCAATCGCGTCATCGTCTGTGTACATTTAACTGGTGCCAAAATCTATTTTATCTTATGAATATTTTTAAAGCAAACACTGATGTTGTGACATGCAAATCCATCAAATTATTAAGTTAAAGTCTGTCTCAACATAAACATGATCAACTCAACAGTCCAACAGAAACTTTGTTTTTCATGCCAAAGAATTGCTCCCCTTTGTCTGGTAATTACAGACCAGAGATGTCGCAGACCTGTTATTATTAAACAACCAAGCTCCATCCAGCATGTTGGAGCTTATGTGAATTTTGCTAATGTGTGCACATTTCCTCAGCTACCAATACACCAGGAGAGGGAGAGCTCAGGGCAATGCATTGTCCCAACACACATGGTCCGGTGTTTGCTTATTCCCAAGAGGGGGAAAGTCCAGTTTTTGTTTTGGCAGCTCAAGGACGTGTATGGTCAAGAATGATTGATTAGGAGCTGCTCGCCTCAAGCTGTGGTTATGGAAGTATGACATGCAGGGGGTGTTTTGAAGACATCTTTCTTGAGAATTCTTTCTTGACATTCGTCATTGTGCAACTGAAGTTTAGAGGATGTGGCACTTACTGATGACATAAGCAGCATCCCATGGTTCTGTTGGTTAATCTGCTGGAGATGCAATCTGCCAGGAAGGATATGATGAAACAAATTACATCTTCATTTATCAGATTTATCAGACTCTTCTGATCTTAGCTGAATTAAAATGTTTTAAATTCACCAATGTTTATTTACAAGGCTGAGCTTGATGATCTTATGTTTACAAACCAACTCTCATTCGGTTTAATTCTAAAAGGTTCTATTGTATGCAGTTTAACAATGTTGTTTTCTTTCGTCTTCAGGTAGTGTCTGATGCTGCAGGCCAAGGGGTCACCATAACTGGCAGTAAGACGTTTAACAACTGGAACTGGCCAAATGCTGTCATCTTTGCTGCTACAGTCATCACCACCATTGGTACTTGTGATTTATCATAAAATTCAATCCGTTTTTTTAGAAGCATATTAAATGACATTTCAATTTTAGGATGTTTTTTGCACCAACGTCCGATGCTATCTGTCATTATTTGCATAATTTTGGATTGGCACCTGGGTCTCTTGTAGTTTACAATTATAGCTTCAGACAGAATTTCACAAGGGGGTGTAACAGAAATATCAAGCTTACACAAGATTTTACCACTTCTCTCTTTGTTTCCAACAAATCATGAAGTGGGAAGAAGAAAAAATATGACTAATATGACTAGAATCTTTTTTTTAATCCTGTAATTATCTTTAAAGTTTTTATCATTTTTAAAGATGTAACACCTGCTCATTTTTTTTCTTTCCTTCTTATATTGCTTTGTGGTTTCACTCATTAGCATACTTTGGATTTATAGTGTTTCTTATTAAAATCAATAGTTTGGGCTGATTGACGTATTATAGACCCTCTCTCTGGATTAACTAAATTAAATGTAAGATCCTCCATCCGTCCATTCTCTGTACACCCTTGACCCTAGTGGGGACGGTGCTGGTGCCCATCTCCAGCGACCGTTTCGGGCGAGAGGCGGGTTACACCCTGGATAGGTCGCCAGTCCATCGCACATGTTAGACTATTGAATTGAAATTTTTATGCAAGTTTTATTTCAGAAATTGGCTCATTAAATTATTACATGTTAACCAATTCTCTAGAATGGTTTTATTAGTTTGTTGTTTATTTGTTGATTTGTGGCATTTTTGCCACCTGATAAATGTGTAGTGCATTCTTGGCTTTTTGACTTTTTTTTTAATGCTAAAATCTAATTTGCGAGTTCTGGTATTTGCTGTTGGACATGTGTGCCTGATCTCCTGTTTTAAGCTCATTTTATTTTTTATTTCAATCTTTAAAGGATATGGAAACATTGCCCCTAAAACCTCAGAAGGCCGGGTATTTTGCATCTTCTATGGGCTTTTTGGGGTGCCCCTTTGTCTTACCTGGATCAGTGAGCTGGGCAAGTTTTTTGGTGGCAGAGCAAAGCACCTGGGACAGTTTCTAACCAAAAAGGGGTTTTCATTGGTAAGTTGTTCCTACTTTTAGTTCTTCAATCCTTCAGGAAACATCTGGTTTTCCTCCTATATAAATATTTGTTTTATTTTCCAGAGAAAAGCCCAGTTTACCTGCACAGCCATCTTTCTTCTCTGGGGTGTGCTGGTCCATTTAGTCCTTCCGCCTTTTGTGTTCATGTCCCAGGAGGGCTGGACGTACATCGAAGGGTTGTACTTCTCTTTCGTCACCTTGACCACAATTGGTTTTGGGGACTTGGTTGCAGGTGAGGAGATAACTGACACAATAAAAATAGATTAAAGTTTAGTCTCCTAAAAAAAAAAGTCTATGAAATGTCCTATGCACAGTAACCCTAATTTTAGACCTTAAAAGTGTAGGTTGTAAATGACATTCAGTAAGGTTTGATCGTTCGTGGCTTTTTTGGTGAATTGCTCTTTCTTATGTTAAGAGCTCTACTGGAAGTGTACAGCAATTGCTGTGAGAAAACTAATCTGTCTTACATAAAATAATAAGATCTTATAGTTTTAAATTTCACTTCAATTTAAATTGAACTTATCCTTCTTCTTTTTTACCACAGAGAAATATTAACATTTTCTCTATTTCCGTAGGTGTGGAGCCAAATAAAGAGTATCCAACTCTGTACCGTTACTTTGTGGAGGTCTGGATTTATCTGGGGCTGGCCTGGCTGTCTTTGTTCTTCAACTGGAAAGTGCGGATGGTGATCGAAGCCCACAAGGCTTTGAAGAAACGTCGTAAGCTGCGCAAGCTATCTCTTGAAGAGATGCGCCATTACAAAGAATCTCACAAAGCTTCTCTTCGTTTGCCGCCTACTCCCAACGATGTAAACATTTTTAGCTTCTTGTCAAAGAAGAAGGAGGGGTACAACGACTTAATAAAGCAGATTGGTAGTAAAAACGAAGGTAATCACAGGACCGGTGACTCCAGCAAGAAAGCCAAAGACATTAGTCGCTCCAAGAGTTGCAATGATGCTCCAGAATTCAATGGTCACACCATTCTCAGCCTGGACCGTTCACCACGCCAAAAGAGACGCTACAGTTTCAGCGACCGTGTCACTGTCGCCTTTTCAAAGTCCAAAAACTACCTGCTGGGCTCAGATAATGGTTTACTGCTAACAGAAGACCAGGGGGAGGGTGACCCAGAACGACACCAAAACCAGATGTACGAGAACCAACTTGACAAAGACGTTGATGTAGAGAGCAAGGCCGCTGGAGACTGTGGGGCGGGAGGTCGGAGGACATGGGACTTTAAAGAGTACCATCCTCTAACCATTCAGAATGCAAACATAACTTTCATAGATGAAGAAAACTTTCTGAGCAGTAACCTGGAGGAGCTGGATGATGACGCAGATGATGACTCTAAGGCAAAAATCTCCATCACAACATGTGATGAAAACATCGAGACAAACTCCAGGGAGGATCAGAGTTCTGAATGTGACGGGTCCGTTTTTACAAGTGACGGTTCTGAACACGGCCACTCCTATGAGAAGCTCGTGGAGGAATACGCGAAGGAAGACAACACAGAATCTTGAGCTGTGAAAGCTGACCAACTTGGTCGAGAAATTTCTTTGGGTCTCTAGTGTTGGCTGGAAGTATTTGTATTCCAATGTGAAGCATCCAAGTGCATATCTAACATCTGAGATCAAGTTTGAAATGGACAATCAAACTCCACACTAATAAAGAACAATAGAGCATGAGTTGTAACCTCATGAGGAGTCAACGTCTGCTCAATTAATGACTTTCTTTTTTCAGTCGGTTTGAAGAAAAAATCACAAGTTATTTTGATGTATTCAAACCAGCAGCAGTTGTTTGTGAGTGATTTTTATTCCTGCTCATAGCCTGAAGTTACATGTGGAAATTGGTTCGATTTCCCATAGTTTCAACTATTTCTCTTCACCATATTGGTGCTTTTAAAGATATTTATTAACATGAAGGACGGTGTAGCGTTTGAGTTGCCGTGTGGGTTTATGCATCTGTTGTTGCACAATTTCAGTCAGATCAGGGTGTATGAAATTCCACTCCAGGGAAAACTTGCTTTTACAACCTGAGCCAAGCTTTTGTCTTAAAAAATTAAGGGGTGAACGAAAAATTTTACTGTTTGTTTTTTTTTTGTATTTCATTTATTAAGGTAAGCTCTTGATCTTGTCAGAAATTGGTGTTTATATTATGAGCAACCCAACTGTGATGTCTTCCATATGAGCCCTTGCATCAACCAAGAAAGAAAATGATTATAAACGGTAATAAAATACAAGCCGAGTTGAGCCTCTGTGAACACTTCTTTTTAGCTGTTTCTGCTCTGCTGCTGTCTGCATCCCAGATGACAGCTTTGCAACTTCAGCACTTGTAATTTTTTGTGCTTAACAGGGGATAAAGCTTCCACAGCAACAACATTCTTATATGCTGCCTCTGTAGCATTCTTTGAATTGTGTTTGCCATGTAAATATTGGCCAAGAGCCCGCCAGTAGCCACAAAGCCAGCCCCACTTGGGACGTGGCCTTGCTGTTTGTGTTTGCCTTTGGGGGGCTTGCACCAACGTGAACAAATGAAGTGCTGCTCTTGACAGGCAGCTAAGGTTAACTCGTGGCAGATCAATAAACTCTTGACGTATGTCCTTCATATCGGTGCTCCCCATAAGTGTCATTTGAGCACGAAATAGAGATCGCAAACATCTCCAGTTTTCAGTCTTGCAGGCCTTTTGCACACAATGTCTTGCACAAAAATTAAAAATGGGTTTAGTTGGAATGGTTAAAAAAAAAAAGCAATCTCATGAGGGGTTATTAAGGAGTCTTTTTTCTTTCTTTCTTTTGTTTTGAATTCAAGCCAAATTCATTAAACAAGATTCTTGTAATAAGTGGTCATATTTCAAGTTTGATTTTATTTTCCATGTGAACACGTCAAATGCACGTTTTGACTAATATTACTGCCTCATTATGCGAATAGCCTTAAATCCACTGCAAAGAAGGGGATGCACAAAACAGAACATCTTTTGAATGTATTCTGAGCAACTCACTGAACAGTTGTGTTTCCACACATGGTGATATTTGTTTCTCCTTTGGTAAATTTCATCACAGTCCCACCATTTTTTGTTTCCCATATGTGAACAATCTTTTTTTCACTGGTTGTCTATGCAGCAAGGTACTGCTTTGGACTGAATTGCAAAAATATATAAGATTAGATATTTTTCTCTCCATTGTGTTAAATTCCAGTATAGTTGTCTGTGTATTTTTTATGGTTAAATTATTTGTAAGTTTGTACATAATTTTCATGAAAACTGTATATTTCTTGTAAAATAAACTTGCATCAAAATCTTTTTTTTCCTACTTGCAGTAGTCGGTGTTAGTGCATATTTTCACAGCAGCTTAGTATATCCCAAGTTTCACTCAAGTTTATATGTAGAAACTCATCCTTCTATAAAATGTTGCATAACAAAGACGATCTCTGCACACATCTTAAAATCTGTTTGACCATTCTGAGTTAATGTTTAAAGTATTTTAGTCGCAGAAGGACATAAATCTGGAAATGAAAACCAGCGGAAAATACGATGATTTTAACAGGCTGAAATCTTGGCACTGAATGCCTTTTTTCAGAGTTCTTGAAAATGCTGAAATTAACTGGTAGACATGCTGGAACATTTATTTAAAGAGCAAATGCCTTGCTAGTGGAAATGCAATTAGATGGAGCTCTATTTTGTGGAAGTGAGGTCCCCAGAATTGTAGGGAGCTCGTGGTGTTCCCCGAGCAGGACTGCCTCTGCCTGCAGGGCCCATTTGTAACTGCAGCCAATCAGATATGCATTGGTGAGATGTTTGAATGCCGAGACACTAAGAATGATCAAGTGAAATTAATTACGAATAAAAATGCCTGCAGCAAAACAAAATGAAACCACGATTACTAATCCTTCATGAGTAACCATTACTCATTCATGAGTAATGAGTAATGGTGGGGGTTGAAAGCTGAAAAATTAAGCAGAATAAATAAAAGCATCGATATGACTCTGCTGGGAATCTCAAATGATCTATGCAATCGTTTTACTTTGAAAATGAAGATTTGCTTAAAGGCGTGGGTTGAATTCTCAATTATATGAGATCTGAAAATAGTTTCAGACAACATGCTTAATAACTCATGTTTCCGCTGATTCTGGCAGCACTTACTGCAACTGCTAAAGACATCAGAGAGCCTGTGTTTGGCAACTGTTGTCATCCAAACAAAGTCACTGGAGTTGTCAGGATGCCATGTCTTCATGTTGGCATGCCACATTTCATTTTTAGAACCAGAACAGCGTAGCCTTTTGTTTTTAAGATTAAAAGAAAGTAAATCTTACAGTAATAATAAAATAAGTTAATAAGCATATGACTTCTAATATCTGAAAAGTGTGGCAAACTTTTGTATTGTACAGCAGTTGTTCCAGTTATAGCAAGATTACAGCTTAGCTTTCCCTGCTTAAAAAAAAAGCATTCTCACAGCATAATGCAGCCACCATAATGTTCTTTCTACTTCACTATTAGAAAGAACATTATGGTGTTACACTATTTGTGTTACATAAAGTTGTTTGTGTTACAACTTTGTGCTATATTACAAAATCCCTATTATATACAAAGATTTGTGTCACATGACTGCATTGTCTGGAAACTTTTGCACGGCACTGTATCAATACACTATTTGCATTGGACTGAATTAAAATGCATTTTTAAATCTGGAGAATTAGGATATTGCTCAGAGAAGAATATAATCACAGGTCACACTCTAAATGTTTTGCAACTGAGGACTTGTCAGTTTTACATAACACCTGAAAGTTCAAACATGAGTTCATCCACTGTCAATGATTGCATTTTTGGGACTCTATTATATGTCTTGTAAATTTATGTCCATATTGCTATTATTGGAATGCATCTGATCTGTCTAGTCATACTGACAGTTACCGTTATCTGCCTTTATGGATATTGCAGGTCAATCTTGAGGACACATCCAAGTCCTATGTGAAAGGTTCTCCTCCTGCCCCAGTTTTTTTTTATTATCCAGATGTATTTGCTAAAGTGGCATCCTGAGATGAAAGAGTACCATAAAAAAATAATAGTTTAGTAAATAAAAAGTCAAGTGTAGATACTGAGAACTGTATTCTCTCAAGTCCAATTTTTCATTTGAATATTTAAGTAGACTAAATTCCAAAAATGTGGCAGAGCGACTGTTAGGAAAATTATGTTTGTTATCATTCTTACATTTGTAATAGTACTAGTTTTGCTATTTAGAAGTTTAGTGTTCAAATTAGTTGAAACTGTGGAGACAATTAAATCTTCTTTAATC
>CAEGAF010115301.1:0-28696 GCA_903067075.1 Micropoecilia bifurca
ATTTTTGGGTAAATAAAAACCCACCTTTTTGAATTCAACACCTGTGTTCTGCAATTTGTACTGTCTGGTCCCTGACACTTGTATATCTTGTATATCATAGCTTGTATATCAAGATATATACCTTGTATATCACTTGTATATTACTTGTGATATACAAATGATATATCACTTGTATATCACTTGAATATACACGTGATAATCATGGTATTTTATGAACATATTGCAAACATACAACTAAAAACTAAACTTCAGACTCTACAAACTATACAAAAAGATTTGTATGATAAATATTTGACTGCACAATTGGGTATATAGCGACATTTACTCAACTACTTGAGTAATGTTTTGTCAGTTCGTTTTTCTGATGCTCAAGCCATTTTTGTTAAAGTTTCATAAGTTTTATTTTGAAAGAAAGTGATTTGGAAAAAGAAAACCCCTGATTTTGTTATTTTGTAATTGTTATTTATATGAATTATTTTTCATTTTTGGCCCTTAAAATACCAAAATTTGCAAATAACTATATTTTGCTCCATTTGATGATGTAATTGTTAGATATTATGTGATTGATATTTTTGATTAGTGACTTAGTACTTCAGGAGTCTTTTTACCAAATACTTTTTAAAGTAATTTCTTGGCTACTTGCTACTTTTTTACTTTTATTTGAGTAAAAATATGTTAATGTAATGCTACTTTTACTTGAGTACAATTTTTGGGTACCCACATCTGTATTGTTACAAAAGTACTGACCCGTTTTGAAGGGTTACCAGTAAAGGAAACATAGCATCTGGTTGGAAGATTGCTCCCATATAAAACCTGTCCAATCTTCCCTATCGACGTCATCCTCTCTGTCAACGTCGATTCTTTTGGTGGAAGCAGTGTGATGCTGTGGGGTAGTGTCTTCCTCACTGATGCTCAAGCCAAAAATGGATTTTTCTTACAGGATTTAACAGGTTAACACACAGACTTTCCAGAGGTTTCATTCATACTGTCAGGAAACAATGTTACCACAAAAGATTAATGAACCCAAACTCTAATTTCCTCACTTTTTGGTTTATGAGAGATAAACTGAGACTTGCTATTATTAAGGTTCACACTCAAATAATTCCTAATAATAAAAATAAATAACTAGTCCCAAGCTACCCACTGAACAGAGTCATACATGGCATTTCAAATTAAGCAGCATGAGTAGCAGTTCGCTGAAAGTCATTCATATTGGCCTGCTCAGCATGTACACGGTTGATTTGCAGACTCATTACAGTGACATTGCTGTGTTTCACTCCATGCTGTTACATTTTGTAATTAGACATAGTGCCTTTCTAATCTTTTAAAAAAAATAATTTCCCATACCGACGAAGCTTTAATCTCCTCCACATGTACAAACGCTTAAAAAAAAATCAAATCTGATCAATTACCGAGGCACATTCGGTCAGTTTATGCACGGATCCGAATTAAATTTTGCATAATCATGAGGACGGCTTGCAGAGTACATGTGATAGATTTGTTTATGCATACGATTTTTTTTTATTAAACACACGGTGACTGTATGTTGAGGTGTGTGTGAGTGAGAGAGGATGGGAGAAAAAGGCAGTCTCTGTGTTTGTGTTTGTGTGTGTATGTGAGTGTGTAATTAAAACAAGTGATTTTTTATTTTTTTTAACATACAGATTATCCTCCTATCCCAGCTGGTCAGAGTTGGATTTGACCACCCTGACAACCAGAGAGAGGAAATCTCTTCAGGGCTAAATCCAAATTGGCAACCTTGTTGAAATGTTCCTTTTTTTTACTAAAAACCTGAGAGCCCTAAAACTTAAATGTATGTATATTTTTTAAATCGGCAGATGAAGTCCTAAAGAGAGTGAAATAAATGTGACAAGGTCACCTAGCCAGCGTCTCCTGCAACATTTACTCACAGGCCGCAGATATGAGAAAAGAGTTTTATTACAACCGATTAAAACAATCCATGAATAACTTCTCAAAAATGCAATACAGACAATCATCTTCTGAAGGATAAAATATTGCATACAAAAAAAAAGAGTCTTAGGTTTTATATTTATTTTTTTTACGTCATCTGATTGTACCTAGCTATGGTCATAATGAACCACCGTTTTTTTTAAAACATTTTTATTAGAAACACATTACAAAAAAAAAAGCTATAAATTAACCTTAAACCTCTTCACAAGCTTATAAAAATTAGCTTTCAGTGCATTCACTTCACTCCAAAAATCCACACCCATCTGATCAAATTAAGCAGTCAGAGACCCAGAGGAGTGTGGGCAACGATCAACATCAGGCACATGAATTAGGGGTTGTCAGCACACGCAGACACTCCTTCGTTTATGGATGTGGTAAATATCACTAAATCCACCCTGTTCTCTGAAGTGAGCATGTTGACTACACAGCAAGGATTGTGCTTATTTTTCCAGTCCTAAGAAGAAAAAAAAACACCTCATAATTTATTTGTATATTTTTGAAGTAAACGATACAACCCGAATATAGAATATGTCTTAGAGTTGAAAACAAAAGATCCACTGGATTTGTCAAATCTGACGTTCTAAAAAAGAATTTAATTTATTGATAAACATCACTCTGTTTAGCCTTAACATACATTATTAAACTTGTCATGGAAAAAATATTTGATTTGGTTAAAGTGATACCATTAAGTTGGCATTAGCCAACTCTAAATATCGACTGGAATCAGAAAATAATTTCAGATAATATTTAAAGGCTTTTGCCATTGTACCCTGTATTAAAAACAGTGGTAGAAGCAATTTGAACAATCTTCAAGTTATCGTTTTAATTAAAACAAAGTGCGATATGGTAGATTTGACATTGATGGTGTTGTGTTGTATCGATTAATAAATACTGGCCTTTCTTTTCCATTTCACAGAAATAGCTCTCTTTGGGGTTTTACAGTCAATTTCTTAATCTGGGACCTGAGTCCCAATTTTGTAACGAAACAAGCAAGGCGGTATGACAATAAAACATTTTTTAAATCCTCGAATCCTTACACCACTTCACTCTGTTCCTGCTCCTCTTATAAACCTTTTTGGACTTTGATGTCCAAAGTAGACATTTGGATTTTCAAAATGAAGTACAGGCAGCAGCCATAACTTGAAGTCAGATTTGGCCAGGCTGGAGCGACACAACAATCGTCTACAGAACCGCTCAAAACCACAGATGAAAATATATCTGATCTGGTTTTTGGTTTTATGATGTGATTGAGCAACAGAAAGTAGCTCAGGAAAATCAGATCTGCCCTTTTTTTCTGACAGGTGAAGCTAAATAATGTTTGAACGCAGGATGGAAACATGAAAAACATGAAGCCGTCATTGCAGCATCAGATAAGTCAACAAAAGTTAGATTTAAGCATCTAAATGAAAAGAAACATGGAAACCAAACATCTCTTTCCTTTCTCTACTTTGTGTTATTCTGTTGCAGAAAAGTCAGAGGCGTAGGTTTAATGCTTTAATTTGATTTTAGAGGGTTTGAATACTGTTGCACTACAGGCACTCTCTCTGTATGTGGAAGTGGCCATTGGTCCAGACTGGTTTGAAAATGTTGGATATTGTCAATAATGGCTACATAATACATTCAGTTTTCATAACCTGGCCTCAGCTCTGTGGAAAAATTGGTACAAACTACAAGTCAACGTTTGGTTGATACAGATGTGCTTGAAAGTTTGAACTGTCAACATTTTTGCATTTCACACGAGCCACAGCAACCAAGGAGAAGGCAACCTAACAACGGAGATCTGAACAAAATGGAGAAATGCATCGTAAAGCTCTTTGCATCCCCCTTCACCAGCGTCGATGCTTTACATTGAAAATGCTCTAATCTTGCAGATCTACGAGCGCCAAATGAATGGGAAACTTTAGAGGACTATTAATTAAAGAATTTACTTTTTAATACAATCAACAAAATGACCATCCAGTGTTTTGATTAAAGTGCAGATAAGTTGAGTATAAAACAGTAGAATGAGACTGTCTGTAACCTACAAGCACCCTTGCATGGAGTGGTTCACTGTTCTGATGTAGTTTGTAATTTAAGTGCTGACCTTCATATCACTGTAAGATTAACCAAAAACATCCCTACAACTTTCCCAGAGGCGTTTTGAAAATATTAACTATAGAACCTATTGTCGATGTGAAGGTTACATTTACTCAGGATCATCTTTCTACTAAAATAGAGGCTGTGAGCTACTGTACTTTAAAAAAATTGCATATATCCTTTGCGTCTTATAAAACCATTTTTCAAAAATCTGTTTAACATGAATTATTGCTCAATCGATTCAATCCGTCTCGATGAAGTCTCAAAGAAATGTTTCCTCGTAGTTTTCGGTCGGGTCCCCGACTTCGGGGCCTCGAGATGCAGTTCTGACTGCAGCAGAGGGGCTTACGCCGGCCCCCCGAGTCACGCTGTCGTAAGATGGCGGTGAGGACAGCAGCGAGTCCTCCGCTGTCTGCTCGACTTGTATCGCTACGGGAGCAAAGTGCTGTATCATGGACGCTATGAGCCCCTCCGTCTCTGGAGCATTGTCCACATCCACCGCCGTCTCGTAGTTGATTTGTCTGTAGAGGTAAGACGCCTGCTTCATTTGCCGCCGCACCAGATGCCTCCTGTAGCACCTCTGGATGATGACCGCAGACACCTCCTCCATCTTGCGGCGCAGCGTCGAGGTGATGGGCTCGTGGGAAACCTTGGACGGGTTGGTCACCATGAACTTCTCCTCCATCTGCTGCTTGAGGGTGTCCATGTCACCCGACTCCCCCAGTACGCGTTTTGTGAACGCAAACAGGATGTCCAGGCAGTGGATCTTGTCCCCGCTCACCATGGGAAGGTCCATGGAGATCAGCTGGATCTTGTTAGGCTTCGCGATCCGCAGCGGCTCCGACAGCGCGTCGGCAAACCTCTCCAGCATCGAGAACTCTATGAACTGAGTGGCCTCGGAGTCGAACTTCTCCCAGACCTCGTAGAACATTTCAAAGTCATCCTCGCTCAGAGGTTCTGTGCTCTCCTCGGTGGCAACGCTGAAATTCTCCAGGATGATGGCTATGTACATGTTCACCACGATGAGAAAAGAGATGATGATGTAGCTCACGAAGAAAGCGATGCCCACCGACGGGTTCCCGCAGTTCCCGCGGGCGTTGGTGCCGGTGTTGACGAAGTTGATGTCACACTCCTCCGGGGGGCTGGACATGATGGGGCTCAGGAGGTTGTCCCAGCCTGCTGAGGTGCTGATCTGAAAAAGGCAGATGATGCTGTTCCCGAAGGTCTCAAAGTTGAACATGTCATCGATCCCGTCTTGCTTCTTCACGTAGGCAAAGTTCGCCATGCCAAAGATGGCGTAGATGAACATTACGAGAAAAAGCAGGAGGCCGATGTTGAACAGTGCTGGCATGGACATCATTAAGGCAAACAGTAAAGTCCTTATTCCTTTGGCTGCACGGATAAGTCGAAGTACACGTCCTATCCTGGCCAGTCTGATGACTCGGAACAGCGTTGGAGATACAAAGTACTTCTCAATGATGTCAGCGAGGACAATCCCTGAATTGAGAGGAAAACCAAGTGAGAACAGATCAGATCCGTTGTGTGATTTTTTTTCCAACAATGAATTAATAAGAAACATACAAACATCTGATCTGTGATCAACTAGTCAGAAACTAGTAGTCGGATGTTTTTTAAACACTTGCATGTTTACTGATGTAACAGGTTGTACTAACCCAACATTATTTGGTGTGGCCGTTGTTGATAATGAAAAGCTGGCTACATGTATTACAGTAAAGTCTCTTTTTCATACTTTGAAAGGCTCAGCCCTATTTTCCAGAGAACAGACTGGACTATAAAGTTTATTTCAAAATTTTACAATTAAGATAACGGCCTACTAACTCCACAAGGAACATAAACAATGATGGACAGTTAGTAGCTAACAGTGCTAATTACGCTTATCATGATAAGGCTAAAAAGATGCTAAGATGCTTTAATCATGTTGTCTTGTTTAAAAACCTTGCTAAACTGTAGAGCTATATAATGTCAATCTTTGGGAAAAGATTCAATGTATTTTCATGATGTATTGTGTTTCTACATTTTACATTTTAGATGCAATAAAATTAGTACGTTGGTGAGCTATATTGTGTTTAGTAAAGGACTAAATGAGATGTACAGTAATTTTCTTGGTATAAATTATTAGCACTGACATCTCTGCTTCATCTATTTGTTGATTGGCAGTAATGCAGAGAGAGGCAGCTATGCAGCTTTGGGACAGTTTGGACAAAATTATGGTTTCAGTAACTACAAAAATATTCTTGTTAAGACAGACCTTTTTAATATAGCAGAAACTGGAAAAATCTATTTGTTGTTCATCAAAAGGAAAGTTGCTATCTGCAGGTCAGAGCCTTATAGAGTTGGCCATGGAAAGATATCGCCACATCAAATAATGTGTCTCTACTAAAAGCCTCTGCCCTGTTTAAGTTCCCTTCAATATGATGGAGGCAAGAAGATGATCCTTACCAATTATAGAGAGAATGATGACCACAAAGTCAAAAATGTTCCATGCCACAGTGAAGAAGTAACATCGGAGAGCAAAGAGCTTAATCAGGCATTCGGTTGTGAAGATAACGATGAAGACCAGGTTGATGATGTTGAGAACAGATTCCATCCGCTCCGACTGCTCGTCGGTTTCCACCATCATGGTCACCATGTTGACGATGATGAGCATCATAATCATGATATCGAAGGCTTGCTTGGACACCAGATCGAAGAAGAAGGCTTGTAGGATGTTCTGGAATTGGAGAACGCAAACTCTCAGTCTATAAAAACCATAATCTTACATCAGAAGAGCAATTCACAAGTATAAAAATGGAGGGGTTGACACTGCGACATGTTCTGTTTTACCGCAGGTCTTGGAATTGGCTTTTGAGGTTTCTTGGATCCCAACTTTTTCATTGCGTTGTAGTACTTCTTTTGTTCCTCAGTCATGAAAATATCCTGTCCACCTAAGTATAAAACCAAAACATCACATTACGATTACATTCGGCTCATTTTTAAATATAAAACTTTCTTTTTAAATTGATTTATTCATTGTCTCGTAGTAGATATGGAAACTTTTTTCAGGCAGATCCAAAGTTGAGGCAGCTTAGAGTCATGGGAGAGTAGCTGGTACTTTAGCAGAAGTAACTTGAAGGAACCATTTCCTGTCTTTTCAGTCTCTGACATAGGTGTGGAGGAATCTCCATCTAATCTTTTTCACAACGTTGCCTCGGGTCATGGAGGCTTCCAGGCTTCATGCACAGCTATCTTAAGGTAGCACCACAGTTTGACTAAGACTTACAACAGAGTCACTCTGTTGTTGAGTTGCTGCTATGCTTTTGATTGTTGCTCTTTCATTGATCCACTAGAGGTCAAGCTCTAGCTTTTAAACCGAAGGGCTCACATTTAATGACAGTACAGAAGAGATTTCTTCTTAGAACATCGTTTTCCATTAACTTTTTTTTTCTTCAGTTTTCCAATTGAAATCATTGTGTGGTTTGACCTTGGAATGAATCTGTGTTGGACTCCTTAGCAAGGCCGCACAATATCTCTGTAATAATAATCACAGTATGAGTGTTTCCATTGTTAAAATCTGTCACTAGAATAGATTGCAGCACCCAAGAGGCTAAATGTCACAAAGTGTACAGTAAAAAATTAGCCTAATTATTACCAATAGTGTCGCCATCACCTTATTTTCTAAAATAGTGCAGTTCTATTTCTGCAATTTTGTTTTTCACTCATAGATGAGCAAGAACTGGTTTGAAAATGGAGAAGTAATTAGTGATTAGGAGCTGATGTCTTCCCACCCTGGCATTGTGCTTGCACACACAACTGGTTGCTATTTTTCTTCAACTGTCCAAAGGAAGCAGCTAAAATGTGCTGAGCTTTGCATGTTTCATTTATGGGTCAAAGATAAACAACTCATCCGAACTTGACAACAGCAGTGCTTTAAATACTTATCTTTCTCTTCTGCTGATTGAAATTGTCAATAATGACCCCGATGAAGAGGTTGAGGGTAAAAAAAGAGCCGAATATGATGAAGATGACAAAGTAGAGGTACATGTAGAGGTTGATTTCTCTGCTGGGTTGCTCCTCCACCTGCAAATGATTTCGTCAGTGAACTGTTTGCTGGGAAAAAGAAACGAAACAATACTCAGACCCCGAACAGAGACGCAAACACTTACTCCTCTTGAGTCAACAGCAGCATTCATGATTTCCATCCATCCTTTAAACGTCGCCTAAAAACAGAACACATCACTGTATGATCGGAGCAATTTGTTAATCATTAAATCGTTCATCATCGAAATGTTTGTCTGAGCTGCATTGCTGACAGGACTATTTGAAACCTATAGATAAATCTGTATAAGTCGATCTAAAACAACATTAGTACACACCAAGATGTTTAATGTGTTACCATGTGAGAAATTGTTTTTAAGTGTAACTCCTGGCAGCAATGAACCTAATTAATATTAACATTAAGGGAAAAAAAGCAACAACATTCTGACAGCAGAGAGAGACTCACCACTTGCAGAAGGGAAAGGTAGCCGAGTCCAACATTGTCGAAGTTGACCTTCACCTTTGTCCAGTAGAACTGCGTGTCGTTCATGGCGAGGCAGTCGGACTTGTTGTTGACCACCGAGACGCTGTGAATAAAGCCCGTTCTGTTCACGCACTTCCCGAACTTGCCAGCAAACAGGTTGACTCCCATGATGCTGAAGATGAGCCAGAAGATAAGACACACGAGAAGCACGTTCATAATGGAGGGGATGGCTCCAATCAGGGCATTCACCACCACCTGTAGGGTAAAGAGGCAAGAAGAGTTAGGACATATTCATCCAAACTATTTCTTCTCTAGCTCCATACTGGAGCTACTACTTCAGAAAGTGATGTGGAGAACCAATGTGTAGTTTTATTAGAACAGGAATCCAGAGAAACCCCTACTAGTTTATACATTGTGGAGTACTTCTTTATTTTTTTCTCTTGCTTTCTTTCTTTTTGTTATCTTGTTTGTATTTCCTCTAATTCATGTAAAGCTCTTTGAGTTGCCTTGTTGCTGAAAACGTGCTATATAAATAAAACGACCTTACATCCCAGAGTTACTATTTAAATGCGAGAAGTGAAAGTATGTTGTCCAGTTCAACTCAACTTAACACAACTAATTTTTATTTCCCGTAATCTAAGGTGAAATTAAATGCTGACTTATATCATGCAATCATCATCAAGGAGTCAGTGTGAATGCTGCTGCTGAGGGCAGGAAGGATCTCTGGTAGCAGTCAGTCTTGCAACAAGTCTGAAGAAGCCTCTGACTGAAGCCCGTTGTTGTATGACAGTCTCATGAATATCATGACATCACCAATTTGGCAAACTCTGCTAATCCGCCTCCTTTGCTAGAGCCACTCCTCTGTAAACCTCTGACTGGCTGACAGTACGATTAAAAAGCGGAAATATGATCTTTCCCCATGGACCATATCAGGCTCTTTGCATCTGTGAAGCCTCATAGTTCAGGTTGCATTTCAGCTCTTGAGATTAAACTAAACTTGGTCTGCAGTTGAGGGTAAAAGCCAGTACATTCAACAGCATTTTCTTTGCAAAGACATCAACAGTGGCAGACATGCACATTAGTCTCTTACCCTCATGCCCTCAAATCTGGACAGTGCTCTGAGAGGCCTCAAGGCCCGGAGGGTTCGCAGTGACTTGATGGCGGAGAAGTCCGAGTATCCCAGTGAATTTGCAACCAGGCTTATCAGAGACACCTAAACACAAACCAAAACCCACAAACCTATTTTACAGACAAAATCTTTTTTTTTTTAAGTCAGTATTATGTAAAACCCAATTAAAAGAAGCTGAAAAATCATAAAGACCAAAGGAATATATAACATAAATCAAAGAAGACTTGCCAAAAAGTTTATGGAGCCATATTTGGAGGGGTTTTTTTTGTTTTGTTTTTGTAGCTTTGGGACATTCCACAGTCAGGAAAACACCTATTAAAATTTTGGTTTAAATTTGGTTAGTCTTTTAGTTGTAGCTAATTTAAACTTCCACTCTATTCTACATCCAGAACAGACAAAACAAAATGGTATTCCTCTGTTGAATGGCCCATGGATGGCAGCTATAAATGAAAATGGCATGACAAAAATGACAGACAGAGGAAGCTCATGTCATGACGAAACACAGACAAGTATGCACACATGGCCATGGGGAGTCCATGCATGCATACTCAGCTATATATGCATATAAATATGGATATATATCAAATAGAGGGAGTTTTATAAAGAACTTCTAAATCTTTGTCAAATTGCTTCCAAATTTGTGTTAAGCAGATTACATCCAGGAATCAAAACCAATTTAAGGCTTAGAGGCACCAATGTCCTGAATTTCTTTATAAAAGTCTATTAAGAGATGTGTTGGGCCAATATATCTAAAGAAGATACTCAATTGTTATTTTCTGGACAACTTTGGCTCCAAAAGAATGTAAGTAAAAAAAAAGAAAAGACAAAAAAGAAAACTGAATAATAAAATTATAATAAAGTGGCATAATTACAGACAGACCAATAAATAAATAAATAAATAAATAAATAAATAAATAAATAAATAAATAAATGTTTTGTTCCACTGTAGTTAAAAGAGAGCAGGTGTTAATTCAACTGATAAATTTACACAAATAAAAATGACAGTAAAAAAGCACAGTGCCTTGCAAAAGTATCCATAACTTTTAAACTTTTCCCCATTTTCTTAAATTACAACCACGAACATCACGTCATTTCACTTCAACAAACTAACGCACTTCAACACATAACTGGTGGAAGGAAAATGATACTAATACAACATTTTTTGTACTATTAAACATCTGAAATAAAGCGTCACATGCGTTTGGATCTCTGATTTGCATCTCAGTCGATACTTACAGTCACAGCGACTGAATCGGCTTTTGCTTCAGCCACGTTGCAGGTGTTTTGGGGGGATTTGCGTCTTTTCTGATTAAGAATTTGCCCACTCCTCTTTTCAGAATCGCTCAAACTCAATCAGATTGGATGTAAAATGTCTGCCAACGACAATTTTCAGGTCTCAGCAAAGATGGTCAATTGGATTTAGGCCTAGACTTTGACTGGGCCTTTCTAAGTTTTACATCACAGGGTGATTGCATGTTTTAAACCTTCCATGTGAAACAGCCTCAGACATGAGGTTGCATGTGGTAAAGTTGAAAGAGTATGAATATTGTTGCAAGGTCCTGTTATAATCAGGCACATTTCATAACTTTATTGTCCTTCACGGCATGAACAAGATCTTCTATAGATAGTCCTCGGAGCACATGGCGCTGCATTTGTTATTGATATAAAAGCCAAGCACGTTTTGTTCTCTTCGCATTTCATACCCAATCGATTCGCTTGGAGACAAGACAGAGACCTTAATATCACAACAAAGCAGCAGATGCAAGTGAAGAAGAAACACACGAGCTGAGTGTGATCCCAGATCCCACACTCACCTTTGACCTGCTAGCTACAACTTACCCTAACAACAGTGCGGTCTGTGGCGATCTGTGTAACAGCAGGTGAAATCAGAAGAGGTCAAGTCAGGCCTGTGGCTGCTCGCCTTGACCACTATGGATGTGTGCGCACCACAAAGCCACACTGATTTACAGTAAGTGAAACGCAGAACCCGGTTTAAGAGCAAACTGTTTAACTCTTTCATGCATAGTGGTCACTACAGTGGACAGCTGTCTAAAAGCCATTTTCTTGTGCTTCTTGTGGATTTTTATGTTATAAATGCACACAGACCACTGAAGTGGACACTAATGCATCATAAAATACACCATCAACTACTGGCCATCAGCTGCAAATGCAAGAAATTATTTTTGTCAAATCCAATATGGCCGACAGACAAAAAAGCATTTCAACCAACCCGGTCCCTCCTTCTACTGTAGACGACTCTTGCAGGTAAAAAAATATATTGTGATATCAGATAATCCCTAAAGGAAAATACTACTGATGTATTTCTCAAATAACAACTTTGTATTTGGAGAAAATTACAATTGATCACCTAAATAAAATAAAATAAAAATAAAAATCTTTTTTTACAAAATTGTTTTTCCTACCTTCTTTTTATGCCTTAAGAAAATAAAAATAAAAATAATTGGGAAAAAATCCTGACACAAAGGATCATAGTTCATGGATGATTGTTCCAGTGTGGGATTTTGGAAACTCCACTGCGGTGCTTTTAAAAGTGGGGGCATCAGAAAGTTGGAGGGAAGTTGAGAAAATAAAAAAGCAAAACTAAAAAATGTTTTAAATCATCACTATTTCAGATTTTTTCAATCATTATTCTAAATTATAAGTTAAAATAATTTTTTGAAATGTGACTTGCAATGCTAATCTTTTTGATTGGCTGCCAGTCAAATGTATCGAGCCCCTTTGCTCCTGAAGGTAACTTAGCAAACGAGAAATGGAAAATGTCTGTCAAGAAAAAGATGCAAGTAACTGTACAGGTCACTGCTGCAAAAACGTATGTGGAAATTACATCAAATTTGCTGTAATACATATAAAATATTACATATTTTCTTATTATCAATAGAACTATTGTGAAATTTTATTATCAGGAAAATCTTCCACCACAACCCCTGGCTATGCACAAGAAACTTCATATCAGAAAATATGAGTCAGCATTTAAACAAATGTAATGACCAATATATAGTGAATTAAAGTGAGAAAAACATTATAAAAGTTGATTTTTCTTCACATATTTTGTAGAATTGTCTGTGGACTTGCAAAAGGCATCTCCAGCTAGAAGCCACGCCGTTTGTGGGTACGTGGCAAAGAAAAGTTTGGGAAACTGTGCTCTAGTTAGCCTCTTCAGTAACAGTAAAGGATTGGTTAAGACAGAGGTTGAACATTTTATAAATTTAGACTTGTTAGAAATGAACAGTCCAACCCTTTTTCTGATAGTACAGTGCATTGCAAAATTATGCATAACCCATGAACCTTTTAACATTATGTAACACTACAACAAGCCTCTGTGTTAAGCGGAAGCTAATGGATAGATGCATGGATGGATGATATATCGACACAAATAAGGAAGCAAGTCAATGAAAAGTTTTCAAATGACAAAGAAGCGCGCAGTGGTGCATTTGCAGATACCCTGTGAATCAGCTCCCTGTCAGACGCAAGATAATTTACACAAAGTAAATTTCCACATGCATAAAATCTAAACTAAACATCCAGCTGTTCAGTGAAGATCTCCAGTGCACAAACAATATTGTGCAAGGAACACAGCAAACAGTTAAGTTATGAAAAAGTTTGGTTACAAAATAATATCTCAAGTTTTGAAGCAGCCAAGAGGCCAATTTTACCTCTGGAGGAGCTGCAGAGATGCCTGACTCAGACATAACTACAAAATGTAACTGTTATGTAAAAGTGGCAAAATAAAAGCCGATCTGATTTGAATCCAAATGGGAATATTTAGCAAGAAAACTGACTCCACAGTGACTAAACTGGAGATACTTTTTAAACCTTAATTCAACCAAAATATCAGTTTATAGATTTGCAAATCTGGAAGAAAAATTTTCCCCCAAAAAATCTGCAGATGCAACTGCAGTGAAAGGTTGTTCTACAAACTGTTGATGCAGGATGTGAAAACTGAAAGCATTTGGCTGCAATGAGATTTTCTAGGAGAATAACGGTAAGGTAGGGAAAAGATACATGCCTGCAACACTTTTCTGATTTTTAAATGTTAAAAAAAATAGTGAAAATTATGGACTTGTTTTGTACCGTCACATGAAATCTCATATAAATAAATTAATGTTTGTGATTGTAATGTGACAAAAAGAGTTATGAATACTTATGCAACGCACTGAAAAGAAGCACCGACCCAACAGAAAATGTAGATATATAGAAATGAATCATGACTCAACCTGAAATAACAAAGTGTTTAAAAAACAAAAAAGTAACTTTTCATAAAAAGATAAAATAATCACAATAACAATAGCCAGACATTCACTCACGTCCACAATGAGGAAGTCGAGCCAGCACCAGTAGTTGGTGAAATATTTCTTGAAGCCATACGCTATCCACTTGAGGAACATTTCCAGGACGAAGATGTAGGAGAAGACTTTGTCGGCGTACTCCAACATCACTTTAATGACTTTCCTCCTCTCGATGTAGATGTCTTCAAACGCCTGCCGGAAAAGAGGACAACTGGCCAATTAGATCGCTGGAGCATGAAAACATTTCCAGCTGCTGCTAACCACCCATCAGGACAAACTTTACCAGAGCCCCGCTGCTGAGCAGGATCATGAAGATGATGAAGGTCTCAAACCAGCTGTGTTCTACGATCTGGTAGCAGGTCTTCCTCAGCCTCCACCAGGCTTGGCCCAAGCCGCGGCTGGTGTCGATGTCGCAGCACGGACAGTGCCTCAGACACACTGACGCAACATCGAAGACGCAGGTTAGACAAAAGTGGCTTTGAACAAATATTTTCATTTGACTGATGTAGCGATTTCAAACATATTCGAACATTCATGTAGTAAGAGGCTACCGTCACCTTTTAGTTTCTCCTAGGGTTTGTTCAGACTGATAGTTTCCAATTACAACTTGTGGTTGATCTTTGGCTGTATCTGAACAAACACGGCTTAGGCCAAGAGTGTCAAACATAATATCTGCCTGTCTGAATAGATCAGGGTATCTGCAGGTTTCAGCATGTCATACTTAAGACTTTTCAAGACCTTTTAAATGCTACCTTGAATTCATTTTTAAGGCCAAATAAATACAGAAATATGTATGGTTGTATGTATGGTATGGTTGGCGGCTCCTGCTGTATTATGGCATAGCATAAACTGAAATTTCTGAAGTTTGGTTGTGGCTCTTTGCTTCTTAGTGCATGTTGTTCTCTACAGCCATAGGGTCAAGCTTAAATCTGTTTTTGGATCAGACTGCAGGCTAGAAGTGAGGGAAGTGAGCCAGTGGCGAAAACAATCTGGCAATAAATTTGCACTTAAATTTGCACTTACCTATAATAGTCGCAAAAAGCAGAGTATCTAGCTTTTTTGCTAGCTGGTTTGCAAGAGTATATTAGCAGTTAGTTGGCGGTAACCTCAACCTCCTCCATGCTCCCTTTGTCACAGAACAAAGTGAAGATGTTATTGCGTGACTCAAACTTTTGTCTGACGTAGAATTACATATACGACAATAAAAAGTCCTACCAAGAAAAAATTTAAGACCTGTGATTCACGTCCAACTTACATTATTTAGAAATTTAAGACATTTTAAGGCTTTCTAATGACGGGCAGACATCATGCAGATTGTGTATGCCGACTTGTTGCATTGTCTGTATCACAGAAACAGCATTCTTCATCAAGTTGTTTATCTTTTTTAAGTCCTTTTTTTGATTCTGCAGAAGAGATGTCCACTATGGACTTAGAAGATATTCAGCAGCTAGCTCCAAACAGTGGAGAACCTAAGCTTCCTAAAGAGTACCGTCTGCTCTGTGCCTTATCTTAGACAGCTTTCCTGTCCAGGCCGTTCTCCAGGTGAACACCATCATGTTATTTCTAAATATGACAGTTCTTTGGAAAGTTGCCCGAAGCTTACTCACAGTATGGGAAGCAATCCTCCGGCTCCATACTGTCATCGTCCAGCTCCGATAGGTCGTCTTCCTCCTCTCCAGGCTTCCTCATGTCCACGGTGCTGCCCTCCGAGAGGCTGATCTTCTCCTGGAGAAGAAGTTTAGTCAAAGTTACCGCAGCGTTCTACGCAAAACGGTGTGGAAACCACAGTACCGGGATGCTGTTCAGAGTCAATTTTGATGAGATTTTCCTGTTTAGTAAAGGCAACATATTTCCAATGATTTTTTTCAAGAAGGAGGTGCAGAGTCAATCCAATAAAAAGGGTACGAATAAGTTTAATCCAGGAATGATCCCAGAACCTAGGGACCAGATTACCAGCATGACAATTTTTTTTTGTTTTCTAACGGCACAGGAACAAACAGTGGTGTGACAACATCGAGACAAACAACAACAATCTCTCCAAAACTGAATTACTAGAGTGTAAGACGTGTTTTTTTTGTGTTTTTTTTTTTAACTAACCAATTACCAGCCGTATTCCTGTCAACGGTGTGTGCATTTGACGCTCTACTCAGGCAGAACTCCTCCTTGTTTTGAACTGTGAGCAGCTGCTGATGCTGTGCTAAGCCGATGGAGGTTTGAAGGAGGGCGGTGTGATGTGGAGCGTAGACAGCAGGCTGTTCGGCTCAGCCTGGCCTCGTCTGGCTCTCCTCAGCTGTGGGAGCTTAATCTGTTCTACAAAGCCCGGCTTCACATCTGGCCCCACTCCTGTCCGCCCGCCAGACAGACAGACAGAGAGAGAGGCAGGCAGACAGATAACCTCCATCTCAACACACGCCTCGCGCTCCGGATACCACTTTCCAACACACTTTTAAGCTAGCTGGAAAGCGATGGCGGTACAGGGCTTAACTTGTTTTTTTTAAGGAATAAACAAAAACATATAATTACTGTACAGTTTTCTTAATAACTAAGCTGGGGCCTGTAAGTCCTTTCCACAAAGATGCAGATTTTTTTTTTATTTGTGCAGCTAAGCTAACTGCTAAAGCTAGCTGGCTCACAGTGCAGAAAACCACACATCGCCCATGTAGCGACAAAACAATCTACAAACCTTTCTTCCGATGTTAGATTTGTGTGATGTAAAAAGATGAGCTAATGATGAATCATAAAAAAACAAACTTTTCCCCTTTAATGTCATTTATCTCCTGTTTAATACAACTGCAAAACAAACAAATCTGTTCAGACACATAAGGTTAATTGCGCTACTAATTGATCAATACTCATAGTTGTACTCAAAGTTTACAGTGCCTTGCAAACATATTTTTACAAAAACTTTACATTTGGTATGCATTTGTATTCAGCCTCAAGGTTTTTTTTAATCCCTGGTGTGTTTCTTGATCTACATGATTCTGTTTGTTCAATTATGTTTTTAAGAAATTTCAAATTGGGTGACATCTGAAGGCTATTGGTTCTACTTTGAATTTATTTATTGGATAAAACTGTAATAAAGCACAAAGTTTTTGACAAAAGATAAAAAGCTAAAAGAGGATGATTGTACATGTCTTTGCGTTTGAGTTCACCAACGTTTCTTTTCACCGAATGGTACACAGCCCTGTTAAAATTCCAGAAAAATTGTCCCACACTTTTACGAAAAAATTGCTAAAAGCAAACAATTCTTAAATGTGTCCATTCTTCAACTAAAGCAGCTTTCCAGGATCTCACCAGAACTTGTTTGTACAACGAGACCCTAAAGATCCTTTGTAACCCCTCAGCAAACTATTGATTCAGATAAAAGAAGCAAAATGTGGGAAAATCCACCAAAGGATATCTGGACTTATTTCAGTTCAGTCACATTCAGTATAATTTCTGGCAGAAGTGAATGTAAGAAAATCAATTAGGAGATGCTTCAACTAAGTTTTAGCCTTAAACGTGAAGACTAACAATTGTGTGAGGTGAGAAAATGCTTGAGTGAAATTTTCTTTGGGTGCTTAGAGTTAAGATGAAAGCGGAGAGGATTTGCAGAAGGTTACAGGTTATGTTGTAGTTTGTTTAGCAGTTCATAAGCGAGTCAGAAGCAACATTTTCATAACACTGCAGCAGCCTTGATGTGCAGAATAACGCAACGCAAAACACACCAAAAACAAACACAAACAATAGATACTGTTTGTATAGAATTCAGGGCAATTAGCAAAGGGAATCAGAGTTTTTTAAAGTCCTATTTTCTTGAAAAATTATTTTTAGAACAAAACATAAAATGCCAGAGAATATGACTTTACCGGCTTGTTGTCCTCATCCTCTGATGACTCTGAATTTTCCTCCTCCAAAAACTCCACATCGGACTCTCCAGGAGCGATGGGAACCACGACGGTCAGGTTGGGGTTGGTCATGTAACTATCCTCTTCAGGCAGGATGTACTTTTCTCCGTAGCTTCCGATTATCCCCCCGTTGCTCTCTATGTGATTTCCGACCATCTGCTCAGCCTGACCGGCCTCTTTGGCCTTCTGCTTTTGACTCCTGAAGCCGTGGCTGAATAGGTCAACGATGCTCCCGCAAAGCCACGACACGCCGGCGTGGATGCGGCCGATGGCGACCTGGATGTTGTTCAGGTCGCCGTCTTCTTCAGGAGCGGAGAGATTGTCGGAGCTGAAGGAGCTGAGCAGCAGGGCAAGAAACAGATTCAGCACCTGGGGATGGAAAAACGTGTTATTTTACACAAGGGTTAAACAAATTCTGTTAAGAATACAGATTTGCAATTAAAACCCCGATCAAAAAGCATCCGTGTATCCTGAAGCTTTCCAAATTTGATCACTTTAAATTGGCAAACTTAAAGAGATATCTTGTGGGATTTTATGTGAAACACAAAGCTACTAACTGTAGAGTGGAAGGAAAATGATTATAAAAATTACACAAAATATATGACTTGCATTTGTATTCAGCCCTAAATAAAATCCAAAACACATAATTGGTAAAGAGTCCAGAAAGAAAGTCACAAAGACTAAGGGACACAACAGAAACCAAACTTTTGATCTACATGTTGAATGGTTTGTGTGGTGAAAACTAACTTCGAAGATCACTCTGAACAGAACATGACATATGTAAGCCTGTTGCAATAAACAATTATGCAATAAATCAATTAAGCGCACGGTAAGCAGAAAAACAGAGTTCCTTCAAATCCAGGCTAAAAGCTGCTTGTTTAGAATGGCCTTTGATTAGTAAAAACTGGAATATTGATCAACATATTTGATTTTAATTATGGCATCTGACAAAATTTAATGTTTATTGCTTGTTTTATAGTTGATGCAGATTTTATCTCAGTGTATTATCAACCTGGCGGGTCACCAGGCTTTACTTGTGCCAGACTTAGCATTTCTTTTTATTTTTTGCAAGTCTTTTTATAATGTTTGTTTTTTTAAGACTTTCTAGTTGGTTTTCAGGTATTAATCATCTTCGAATATTTTAATAACACATAATTATCAAGTGATATTTTCAAATTTCCTGTCAACTTTAAACATTTTTTAACTCAAAAACACGACAGACTGCTGGATTAGCGCCCAACCTTGTGACGTCTGTATGATGTTTTTATGATGTAAAGCACTTTGATCTGCCTTGCTGCTCAAATGCGCTACAGAAATAAACTTAACTCAATAAATTAAAATGAGCCCGATCATTTCTATTCTGATGCTTAGTATTTTTTGAAGGACAGTTCTGTTTATAATCCACTTTATTCACGGTTTCATTTCCTTTTTATTAATAGTTGTTGGGTTTTATTTTGGATATTTAAAATATCTTCCAGTTCCAGTAACAAGTGTTCTTTATAAAATCAGAGTTTATTGGTTTTGGAGACTTGCCACTACATTATCAATACTTTTCTTGAAAAGCTCTCTCAAAACAACAAATGTCGTTTATTACAATAACTCCCAGGAGAATTTATGGTCCAGCAAAATGTGTGATCGTGGCACAAAATGTGTGATCATGGCAGGCACATGGCAGTGGCAGCGTGAGGGGAGGCTTTTCTTGAGCAGGGACAGGGAAACTGGCTGTAGTTTATTGAACAATTGACCGGGGAATGAAAACTTATCAGAAACTGATAAGTAAAGCAAGAATGGAGTTATTGAAGATTAAATCATATTCATATTCTAACTGTGCAATTGTGCTGTAAAAGCACAACGTGAAACAGACTTTGCACATAAAGGAGTGAGTAAGAATAATACCGGAAATGTCTCACGTATTTGCCAACATTGCTAAATCCTGCCTGGTAGTTCAGGAGGTTATTCAACAATATATGATCACATATGGAATCAGCTGTTGCATCCCCCTTTAAGTCAAGGCTCAAAGCACACGACATAAAAGTAATCTGTCAGCTGGCTTGGTGTGTGTGGGCTGTATGCGCACACACACACACATGCACACACACACAAGAACAGGAAGTGTGTGTGCGTGTGTGTGACATGCACAGTTGGTAAGGATCATCTTTAGCTGCTGAGCCACGCAGTTATGGGATGATTTGCGATAAACGGCCTCTTCTCGCCCCCCAAGCATCCTGGATTAACCTTTAGATAGACTGCTTCCTCACGATTATCATCTACAGAAGGTTTCTGTGCAGTGAAATCCAATAAGAGAACAGTTTTGAGTGGATTTTTGACCTAGCATGGCAGCCGACAGGCACTAATGAGATCTGCATGTAAAACAATGCAACAGAAACCGCTACATGCCGACCGGCCGCTCACTTGTTTTTCCACCAGCTAGAAGAAGCAGTAGCGCGTCTTAAATACAAGTCAGCCTCTTATGTGTGACGTATTAAGAGTTTAATGTGACAGACTAAGATAAACCCTGACCATTTTTAATAAGAGGGAGGGCAAAAAAAGACACATAATGCAAGAGTTTTCCATTCCCTACCCAAAATAATAACAGTTTATCCCACAATTATTCACACCTCTGGCAGATTTGAAGCAATATTTTAATGTTGACAACATATTTCTTCTGATTGGAAGTAATATTAGTATTTTGTGGAGACCCAGAAAGAGTCCTGACTTGAATCTGAAAGAGAATCAGTGGGAGGAGTTGAAGATTAGAGTGATGACGCGGAGGCTTTCCAACCTCAAAGATTTGGAATTCAGATCCAAAGACAAATAACAAAAATGCAAATGGAAACATCTAAAACTTTGTCAACTCTCAAAAGACAGGTTTAGTAGTAAGGTCACTTGTTGCAGGGTATAAAAAATATACAGTGGTATTAAAATGTAAATAAAAACATTTCTAGTTAGCACTGGGAGAAAGCAGAAGAGCTCGTTTTTTTTTTCACCTTTTGTCTGTCTGATACCAAACTGTCACAACATGGTGACAGATTAAAAAAAAATTTAAAATCAGTATTTGTTATAAATGCTACCTGCTGCAGATTTAAGATATATTTAATGTTAAACTATTAAAACAATCAGACATAAGCGTTTCTAGAGGTAATCTCAAGTATTTACAGATTTGATCTAATTGTGGCTCCTAACCCGCCCAGGTTCACTGTACATTAAAGCATGTCCATCAAAGCGCTCTAGTATCGCCTGAAATTCGTAATTTATGGATGAAAGTCATCTTCGCTTGAGAACAAACTCTAAAAACGTCTTCCATGGATTACTATCGGCCCATCAGGGATATCAAGATTAAAGCCAGAAAATGGTGAATTGAGAATAAATAAATAGACATTTTTATTTGTGTAATTGAATGTAACTAAATTGACTGAGGTGAATTAAGGATTTAATGAAATAAAAGGGGGAATAAAGGTGCATCTCTGGGCTTCGTTGCCCTAAACTGACAATGTCAGACGTGACATAGGTGAAGAAAATGGTTCGGTATGAGAACGTCTTGGACTTTCTTGGGAGTAGGACCCTCGAAACACCGTTTCGTGGAGAATCATTTGTTCTCAATGCTCAGTTCTTGATGTATGAGGTTGAAGAAGAGTCAGTGAGTTAAATTTCATTTATCAATACCAAAATACAGCCGGTCCATTTCTCATGCTACCTTTAGGAGCTACCAGGACAAAATGACATCAAGCAAAGGTTTGTCATTCTTTTTGTTAGCCTCTATCTAAGCTAATGTGTCAGATCCTTTAACTTTAGCTTTGAGGTTGTTTTAGCTTTGCAACTAGCTAAAACAGAATTCTTTACTCTCAACAGGTGCGAGACAATAGGTCAAAGTGAACAAAGTAATTGTCTGTGACTTACCACCAGGTTCCCTATGACCATGACCAACATGAACACCAGGATGCAGAGAGGCTGCCCGGCCACTTCCATGCAGTCCCACATGGTCTCGATCCACTCGCCACACAACACCCGGAACACGATCAGGAAGGAGTGGAAGAAGTCCTTCATGTGCCAGCGGGGCAGCTGGCAGTCAAAGGCGATCTTACACACGCAGTCCTGGTAGTTCTTGCCAAACAGCTGCATGCCCACCACGGCGAAGATGAAAACAATGATGGCCAGCACCAGCGTCAGGTTCCCCAGGGCGCCCACAGAGTTCCCAATGATCTTGATGAGAGTGTTGAGAGTAGGCCAGGACTTTGCCAGCTTAAACACTCTTAGCTGATGAATAAAGAACAGATAAGCATGTGTTTGTTTGTAATTTTCTATCCTGGCAATGCAAAGTGAAACAATGCAACACAATCCGAGAGCGGAAGGTTTCTTGTACCAGTCTGAAAGAGCGCAGGACAGACAGTCCCTCCACAGTGGAAAGGCCCAGCTCCATCAGACTGAGGCAGACGATGACGCCGTCGAAGATGTTCCAGCCCTGCTGGAAGTAGTAATATGGGTCCAGGGCAACGAGCTTCAACACCATCTCAGCTGTAAAGATCCCTGTGAAAACCTGGAAAGAATGTGTTCTATATTATATCAGCATTATAATTCTTTAAAATACATAGAGGAATAATTTTGGATTGGAAATCCTTTAATTTGCATCTGTCTCTAAAAATGCAATAGTTTCCTCATCAATTACTGCAAAATGTTTAGTTTTTAGGCTAAAAGGCCCAATCAATTGTGCAATTTTAAAACATTGCAACCCATGAATTGCATACAATAAAAAAAAGGGTTAAGTTACTGCTCTGAACAAAATAAACAGGAGAGGAACAGTTCAAAATTTCTGAAGTTATGGGGTTCAATAACCCAATAAACATTGACTTGTGTGTGCTTCATTCAAAAATAAAGACGTTTTAAGTTTATAACATAGCCAACTGTGACGTTTACAATGCTTGAGTCATTTTAACAAATGATGGATGTTAGTCCCTCTTTGATTATCATTTAACTTGTGTTTCTGGGCTTGTGTCATACAAGTAATAAAGTGGTTCTCAATGTCACTTTTAATCGGTATCACAATATTGCCACAAAATATCTTGATAAAACTCAAATTTTACAGTTAAAAAAAAACTGTGAAATTCTGGCAACCACAAAATACTTACTTTTAGGTAAGTATTTTGCACACTAAATCTGCACACCATTTCCTGATGAAAAATTACTTCTCACCAGGCAAATGTCTCAACAACAGAACCTTTGACCCATCATCCTAGAAGCTAAAAAAATACCCCATTCTTCTCGTCGAGTGTTAAAATACAATATCAGTTTGAAAACCATTTTCCTCTTCAGTCGTATCTGTTAACCTGACAGCACTTGAGGGAAAGTGGGCTAAATGCAGGAAATGTTCCAGCTCCTATCACTGAAGAGTCTCTTACCAGGTTGCCCACTGACAGCATGGTGTTGAACTCATCAGTCATGGGGTAATGCTCCAGAGCCATGAACAGGGTGTTCAGCACAATGCATATGGTGATCCCCAGGTCCAGGAAGGGATCCATCACCATGAACTTCACACACTCCTTTAACTTCAGCCACCAGGGGCAGCAGTCCCATATCAAATACTTCTTGGCGAAGGCGTACCAGCAAGGGGGGCACTTCTGCCTCGATTCCTCCAGCTCTGCAAGGAGAAACCCGAATCAGGTGAAAAAGTAAAAAATAAAAGAAGTAATTTTTTTGATGAATTTCTTGGATATTATTGCAGGAGTGAAATGGACTCACCCTCCATGGCGTCGCTGAAGAAGCTGAAGGAGCTATGAGCTCGTTTCCTGCGCACAGAGCAGCGCTCCGTGACGCTGGGCGAAGGCTGCAGCAGAGGCCTGGGAGCCGGATCCACTCCGCTACATGGCTTCTGGCAGACAAGGAATAAATAAATGTCCTCTGATATATTGCTTTGGTCGATACTTGAGCTTGTTTTCTTTTAGGGCTCAAGCCAACAATTGATTTCGTAATTGATTTTTCTCCTAATTATTCAATTGAATAATCGGATAAAAAAACTGGCACATTTTACAGATTTTTTTAATTAACCTCTTATGGCCTTTTTAATGTGATGTTAAAATACATTAAAATATGCAAATAAATAATTTTAAAAAATTTTAAATAAAAAAAAGAACTTTTAAGCCTGGGAGGCGGCCAGGTTTTACTTGTGCCCCCCACCAGGCTAAGCATTGCTTATTTATTTAAGTCTATTTAAAATGTATCCATTTTTTAAGTCTCTATAGTTGGTGTTTCAGGTTTTAAACTTCCAATCTTTCAATAATACATAACTAGAGAGTGATATTTAAAAATTTCCTGTCAACTTTAAACATTTTTTAACTCAAAAAATGAGTTAAAAAATGAATGACTGCCGTAGAGCCCAAACACAGGGCTTAGCAGGTTTTCTGGGGGAAACCTTTCAATTAATCAATTTCTAATCAGTCAAGTTGATCATTATTCCAATAATCAGTTCATCTTCATTCACCGTGATTAAGGCGATTAACCGTTTCAGCCTTATTTTCTCCCATTTAATGCAATACACCTTGGTATTTTGTCTGTTCTGTTCTTACTGTTTCTTCCTTCAACTTCTCCATGCTGTGAGCCGGCACGCACGTCGGGGTGAGCAGACCCATGGCGGCGATGCCGTTCTGGTCCAGCAAGACGTTGAGTCGTCCGTTGATGTTGAGGCTGGGGGTCAACACCTGCGAGCAGTGGCTTCTGACGCTGCCCGTCCTCTTCTTCCAGGGAGTTGCGGTCGAACTGGCGCGACTCCTGAAGACGTCCCCGTGGACGCTGTACTCGTCGTCCGCAAAGTCAGCCTCCGAGTTGTTGCGAGGGCGGAAGGAGCTGAAGATGCTGTTCTGGCTGGATCTCCTGGTGCTAAGGGGGTGAGAGGAGAGCGTGGCCAGCAGAGGGTGGACTGGCAGAGGGGACAGAGGAGGCTACAAAGAGAGAGAGACAAACGGAAGGAAGTCATTAGCTAATGTAGGGTACAACCTCAACAACTGGGTGAAACTTGTTTGTCGTACCACAATTTCATCCACTGGCTCCAGCCTCTCTTCAGCAGCTTCAGCTGCTGTCTCCTCTGAAAGAGTCCTGTGAGATCTTCTTCTTCTACTGCTGCTGCGGCGAAAACTTCCTGCTTTCAGACAGAACGGCGATAACTCCGGCGACACAACGGAGTCCGTCTCCTGTGCTTGTCTTTTGGCTGCCAACTTCAAACAGACAGAAATTATGCAATGGAGTCATTTATAATCAAAAGCTGAAAGTACACGCACACACACACACACACACACACACACACACACACACACACACACACACACACACACACACACATACATCCTTGTATATGTACAATTCTGAAGATTTGTACTTCTATGCAAACTGACGGCTTTGTATTGACTTCTATTCCTTTTAGTAGCTGCATTTATGTCTAAGCATTACTAGTTTATTCCTAATCCTAACCTTAACCAAAACTTACTCACATCTTCCAAACCCCTTAACCCAAGTACAACACCTCTTGTTATGGGGCCTTGGCTTTGGGCCCCATATGGAGCAGACAGTTCTCACAGTACAGTATTGGAAAAATGGTCCTTACATCATATCACACACACACACACACACACACACACACACACACACACACACACACACACACCCAAGGAGAATCTTGCACCTACTCTTTGCTCTCGTCTGAGATGCTCCATGGCCAGCTGGAACTCCCTCTCTTTCTGCCAGGCCTCAGCGATGGTCGCCTGGTTCTGCTCCTCGTAGGCCATGGCCACCACGGCCAGGATCAGGTTCACCAGGTAGAAGGAGCCGAGGAAGATCACCAGCACAAAGAAAACCATGTAGGTTTTCCCTGCTGAGCGTAAAGTCTGAGGAAAATTCACATGGTAAAGTTACATGGCTATGCACAGAGGATAAGAGATAATCGCTACTTTTACCGACAGTAAATGCTGCACAATTTTATTTATTTATTTTTTTCCCCAAATAAAGATTGTCCCAGTTTTGCGAGAATAGTTTTTGTTCAGTCTTCTTGACAACACATTCAAGCTCAGTGATATTGGACAACATATTGTCGAGTACTTTCAGATTCTCAATTTGATTTACCTCCTGATTTTGGTGTTTTAAAGCATTAATATCCTTTGATCGAATCCATTCCCAAAAATGGCGAGTACACTTTCAATATGATATATGTATGAATTAAAACCCGCTGCACCTGGTGAAAGAGCTCCTCCCAATAGTCTTGGGTCATGAGTCGGAAAAGTGCCAGAAAAGCCCAACCGAAGGTATCAAAACTGGTGTAGTCGTAGTTTGGATTTCTTCCCACTTTGAGGCAATCAAATCCATCTGGACACTTCCTGTGACGGATGTAAAATTAAGAAGAAGACAAATTATTAAATGACAGGATTGATACATTAGAAGCAGGCAGGATAGATGCAGCTTTGTTGGCACTCAGGTTAAAAACGCCTCTCATATCTACATGTTCTTATTCATCTTTGATACAGTAAGTGGATGCAGCTCCATTAGCACCAATACTCCCCCCGCCCCAACTGAATATGGCACTTGAAACCTGTTTCAGGCCGGAGCTCTAAAATAAACCTGAGTTAAAGAGATTAGACTCAGCCAGATGGATATCAAATAACAGCCTCAAAAAATGTTTGGATCCGTGCCTGAATCCCTGATCTTCATTGTTAGCGCAGTGGCGTTACAGCAGATATTTAAGTCCTGCAGCAGAGAACAAGCTGCACTTCCATGTCAATGTGAGAGGGGAATAATTTCATAATGGCTGGCCAACATCTGGGCGGCACAGCATGGCTGTGAGAACAGCTGCAGGTCTCACCAGGCTGCTAAGCGGGAACTCTGACTAACGTCAAGGGCGGCGATGTCTGTGGGAGGCTGGAAACGTCTTCCTGTACCGGATCCTGTTTATTCCAATAGTCATATTCTATAAATTGGAATATATTTTGGCTGGTGTCAAATGAGTGAATTTCACAACACTGCAATGGAAACATTTTTTTCAAATCACACGAGTCGTGTCATAGACAACCAGATGTTACTGGTGGAAACGACAAAGACGCCATGAAGAAGTGGGTGGATGATGGAGTGGCGGTGTTTTTTTTAATGACGTATCCCATCATTGTGCGATCATTTTTTGTTTTTTTCAGTTTGCATTTCAAAACAACAAAATAAACTCTAATGATCTTTGGTGTGGCTGCTGTACATGCTTTTCATTTTTTACTCCAGGAGATCAACTCAGAAACTTACAGTTCATATAACTTAATGTGTAGCAGGAGAAAATTTGCCATCTTTTTCTGAGGACAGCTCAAGTGCTGGGTTTCCACACAAGGCAAAGGGCAAAAGTTAAAAATGTCAGTTCAATCAGTAACAATCCTAACTTCCCAGTGCGCATTGAGATGCAGGAGGTTAAGAACAAGCCTAACCACAATACCAGGACTGATGAAAAACGTCCTCAACTCTAAAGGCAAACAATATACAACAAACTTAGTGACCAGGCTAAAAGTAGAATTTGAATTAGCACAAGTCCTGTGTTTCTGACCGCTCAGTGGTGCCTGCTTCTGCGCATGTGTGTGACACCGTGTGTCATCATAACGTATCCAGAGCTTTAATTTGGAAATCTACTCAGGGATTACTTGTTGGAATACACTCAAAAGATTAAGCATCCTCTGTGTTTTACGTCCTCCGTCCTGACCTGCTTAGTATCTTGCCTGTCTCCACAGTCAGCCGCACAAAGTTCCAGCAGAAACGCTGCATAAGTTAAAAGCCTGCCACGTAATTTGCAAACAAACACATAAGCTACCTTGCAGCCCTTTTGACCTATAATCTGTCATCCATGTTGTGATTCTGTGTCATCTCATTTGAAAGCTGTGTAATGCAAGGAAATACAAAAAAAAGCACTAAACACATCACTTTTGATGATAAGGCAACGATAAAATCAAAGTGAGATAACAAAACTAGTTGACAAAAAGGTACAAAATCACCATGACTGGTACAACATCCAGCTGTTTAGTTTGAATGTCTAGTTTGAGCTCACTAACCTACTATTTAAAAGGCTTAATGACATCACTTCTACCCCAAGTTCTCTCCTCTCTTTTCACTCTGACTTCAGCAGAAATTACTGGATCAGATTTTCCTCCTCGAGGAGATTAAGTTCCTGTGTTTTTTGGGAGGCTGCCGTCCGAGAGGGATTAAAAACAGCAGGGTGGCTGCTCTCTGATGCAGGATAATTATGCGACTAACTACCTCCACCGTGTCCGTGGAAACACAGCTCTTGCTGTGACGCTCCGCTTGACCGTCTTGTTTTAATAAAACTTTATTCAAATCAGATTTGGCTTTATTAGCATAAAACCGCAACGGACAGGGGGATCTTTGAACACTTGACATAACGCAAAACTAACTTAGAAGTAACTTTTCAGCAAGATATAGGATAATGTTTTCAGTCAACAACATTTGAAAACAGATTAGTTATAAAAAAAGGTATGATTTCCCCTGGTAAATTATTTCACTTATAGCAAAAATATTTTTCCCATAAGTGAAATAATTTACCAGGAGAAATCATACTTTTTTATATATCATTCATTTAAAACCAACTCCTATATCTTGTTAGTTTTGTCTTATTTCAAGTGTACTAACGCATTTGCAGTAGAAGCTAGACAAAAATACTTGGTGTAGGAGCTATTTTCCCATTGTTTGTTTAAATCTTAAAATTTAAATTGTTTAGTTTATTCTTAGCATTTGTTTGTTTTCTTAGTTGATTTATCATTAGAATTTTTATTATTTAGAATAAGTTTTT
>CAEGAF010115303.1:0-23556 GCA_903067075.1 Micropoecilia bifurca
ACACACACACACACACACACACACACACACACACACACACACACACACACACACACACACACACACACACACACACAAACGCACACACAGCTCTAAGAGAAACTGAGGCTGACAGATGAATGTGGCTTACACATTAATGTATTTTTAATATGTGTAAAAACATTTGTTTTCTTTTTAGTATTTGTAAGGTTAACATGTAAGTAGGCAACTGAGTAATTTTTATGCATTACAGCACTTTTCACTGATAGAAGTCTTAGTGTGTTCATTGCTCTCCTCAATGCTTACATGATCTGGACACTAGCATGGAGCTGTGAAGTAAAGGTTGCAGTCTTTCTTATTGTTCATTATAGGGATGGACATCTTTATCTGGTCATGGGTCATTGGCATGTCTTGGTCAGCCTCCATCATACCTACAGGTCCAGAGACATGCTGTGAGCTGCCATCTTCGTTCTCAAGGCTTCTTCCTGACTGTTCCTGATGTCCATGCTAAGCTAAATAAAATCTGGTGTTTTAGTATTCTGCTCCTTCTGCATGTCATAAACAACACATCGTCTGTTACCTCAGACATGTTTAGTTCGCCTCTTAAAAACATGGAAGTATTCACATCTTTCAGTCTTGCCACATCATCCGTCCTGTTTTAATGGTTGGAGTGATTTTGTTGTCAAATCTTTTACTACGGAAACTGTTTTGTGCTGAGGTCCATCTTGACCAGAGCAAATGTTATTGAGCCAAAAGACACAAAAATGTCAGGGAAGAGTTTTTGTGTCAGGGACTGGATTTGTCCCGATAGAAAACCGTGGTAATGTGAACTTCGCTAGAAGAACGAGTTGCATCAGATGTGGCAGAGACAAAACCACAGAGGCCAAGAGAATGGGAGTCAGTAAGTCCTTTTCTTGGTTGATATAAAGAAGCATGAAATTGAACAGTAATGTTTTTAGCAGCTTTGTAAATGAGTTTCGTCAAAGCGATGTCTATTTTGGGGAATCTATAATTCAATCGTTCTTTCTGCTGAATTTTATTCAGGTCAAGGCTCATTCCTCAGAGGGACTGCAGCCACCGATTAGACGATAAACTGGATATTTAGTTTGGATCCAGGGTTACTTCAAAGATGCAATTCTACGTGGCCCCTATGGGTAATGGGGGATATTTTCTCCGTATATTTAAAACTAGGTTTGTGATTTGTGAAACCTTTATTTGTTTTTTGACATAAAGGACATAAAGGTGTTTTATGCATTTGGATCACACTATAACTGTTCTACCTCCAAAAGTACAACACCTAGAAGACTTCAAAGATGGACAAGATTATACTATTGCACTGTTTAAGTAATTTGAGTAAAATGTAAAGAAAAGTCAAAATAGGAAAATTTGTGTCAATATGAAAAGTCCTAGTTAAAACAATAAACATTTCAAACTTGTAAACATTTTTATTTTTCAGCTGGGGTGAGTATGACAGGCAGAGTTATCAGTATAACAGCCTATAATCACATTCAGTAAAAGTTTAAGGATAGAGAATAAAGGACCAAGAAGTACCATTAAATAAAACAATTTGTGGTTTATTAGCAATTGGTTTAATGTACATTATGTTATGAATTCACAGAAAAAGCCATTTGTTCATGTACAAATTACAAATACACAGCCTATTCTCTCCACTCTTTAGTAGAAATGTACACTGGGTTCTTCTCTCCCATTACTGTCCCACAACAGCATCGCAACCTGGCAAGACTTTTGAGTGAAACAGAGTCAGGAAAAGACGGTTAGTCTCTTGAAGACGTAAATGGAGGGAGCAGCAGCTCTTGTAGAAAACATGAAGCAGAGTTTAGTTCTGTGTTTTGCAGATGTCTGATTGCATCTGACGGCTGTTGCACATCGAAAAGAAAAGCCCGAGGAAAGGTTCTTTCCAAAGCTGAGGGACTTTCGTCAGCTCAGGCAAAAACTTCCAGGCTAAACGGCCTGATGGTGCCGTGGTGTGATGACGACAGTTAGTTCCCAGAGGTCAGAGGTCGGAGGAAGGAGTGGAACGGACAGCCGGAATCCTTGCAGTATGAAATATTCAATTATGTATTCGAAGTGCTGTGAAGAACGACAGGATCCCCCAGCATAAACAATATGTTGGGTTTGTCAGGAAGCTAAAAGAGCAGATTCACCTCTGCTGCCTCATAAAGCACCACTTAGAGACAAATTCAAGAAAAATAAGATTTAAAAAAAAAAACACACTTTCTTTAACATGTCTCACTCCCAAAAATAAGCTTCATCAAGTAACTTTATAATTCATCTTTGTCTAATGTGTTTTCTTTATACAGTGTTAAATATAGTGGATTCAATTTTATGTGTGTGGGTGTAGGTGTGTATTTGCGTGTGTGTGTATTGTGTCATGGACTTGCTGATTTCATTCACTCTTCTCAGATCTAAAAAGCACCTCAACTCTTTACTTCCAGGAAATCCACACATTAGCTTACAATCAACCTGACTGGGTCTCTGACAACCGTCCAGCCATTTATGTAACTTTGGCAGCAAAACACGTATTTATATAGACGTTTCCTAAGGATTCTTCAAAGCAGGTAACTGGAAACAGGAAGACCAGTTCACTGCTCATATTAATCCCATCGACTGGTTGGACTAAAACTCACTTAAAGCAAAACAAAACAAATAAATCAGAACCATTGGTCGGCCATATTGCGCCAGTAGAGTGAAACTAGAAAGTAATTTCTTTTATCCAGCTGACCAATAATTTACCTCTGAGGCATAATAATTTAATTGTATGAAGACAAAAAAAGGCAGCTGGTGCATATGATGCTGTTGACAACACGATCTAACAGTCCATTATAAAAATAATATAGAAATATTTGGGATGTGATAAGTAAAATGAAACGTGGTTCGGTTATGCTAAAGGAAAGGGAGACCGTTGCTCCCTGTGCTCCTCCTGCTGCGCGCCGACGGTCAGCTGAGCTGCAGGATGTTCACGATTCGATCGCTGCCGACAATTTTTCATTGGCCCGACTGTAGTCAGTGGATGTCCTCACAAGAATAGTATTATGAGCTTGTGCGTGTGGTTTTTGTGGCCCTTCTGGTCTCTGCCTCCCCTCACTGTGTGGATGTTTGCTGATTGTCCGTCTTCACGCAGTAGTTGGGTTTGTCGGAGACCTTGTAGCCCGGCAGGCACTCGCAGCGGTAGGAGCCCACTGTGTTGATGCACTTCCCGTTTCTGCACAGCGACATCCGGCTGTTCAGCTCCGAACACTCGTTCACGTCTGCAGGCAGAGAGAGGTGCCGGCGTGAAACAGAGGAAAGGTACGGCGGGATTTTTACGTGACGGCGAGCGGCTGCCTACCGACGCAGGCCATGCGGGACGAGTCCAGGGTGAATCCCGCAAAGCAGTCGCAGGTGTAGCCCTCCTGAACCCGGACGCAGCGGCCATTCTCGCAGCCGTTCAGGATCCCGCACTCCTCAGCTCGCAGGCCCTCGAAGGCGCTGTAGCGACCTGCAGCACAGGCATGAACCACACACAGCGCATGGCCGGTTGAACCAGGTGTGAGTTCAGATCGGAGATGTTCATAAATTTACCTGATCAGGGTTGGAAAACAGCAGCAGTAGTAAAGTTGGAAACTTAACACGTGGATATTACCACAGAATCCTAACATCTCAGACCTGATGTCAGAGAATACACTGCCTGGCCACAAGAAAAGGTTCCCACCATAAAAAATTAAAAGATCACACGTTCTAGTGTTTCATTGGACTGCCTTTAACTGTGATGATAGCACACATTTGTGGGGGAAGTTACAGTTAAATGTAACTTTAAAATGTGGCTTAAAAAGTTTTTAATGTGGTCAAGCTGCAGGACCAAAAATGACTAACGAGTGGATATGAACATCAAGCGTATTTTTCTCAATAAACAAACTGTTGAGACCCATAAAAGTCAAACTAAAACTTAAATGTTGTGTAGATATGAGTTTGGTTCAGTGTCACAAATCTCTGCTACTTAAAAAAATTGAGGCTCTGAATAAAACAAGTTTTAATGGATAGCTAAGATTTATTGTAATGGCAAGTCATGTGTTAACTCATTATAACTCGTTAAGCTGCTTTATTTTTAAACCTTTTTTAGATTTTGCATGTCCAGGATGACTGAGAGCCAACAAGTAGGTAGAAATAAGGAACAATAGAGAAATGTGTATTTCTATATGATAATAAAATGTTCCCCGTTTTCGTAAAAGGAGATGTGGAGATCCGCCTCCTTCTTCTTCGTCATCTTTAAAAGCAACAACATTCCACAGGAATACATGCAGTAACAAAAAGCAAACGTTTTGTAGGATGTGCTGTTCATATATAACTTAATCACAACATTTAAGAGTCAAGGGAGTAACTAATGAATAAATGCAGTCTACAGTATGCTGACACACATTCTGAGTAAGACGGAAGCGCCGCTTTCATCTCGCTGTGACACAAGATGGCAGCAAAGTGTTTCCAAACCCCACTGGGTCTCTGAGCTGGACGTTAAAAACACTGGCAGGTGAATCAGTCCAATCTGATCATCTCATCAACAGCTCAGCCAGGACAGCAGCTCTACATGGTAGGATGCAGCTGAGGGGAACTTTCAGTTTTTCAGATAATTACACTGGAGCCCATCTCAATGGATGGAAACATACATTACCTGATACTAACCACAGCTTTTCTGAAAATGTAATTTTTATTTGAAGTACTTCTACCTAAAATTGCTGGAACTTTGCTTCTGTTTTTCAGGTGTTGAACTAGTGACGATGAAATATCAAGTACATATTTCATAGCACATAGAACTGTTTTTAAGTCAGATACCATTATTAGCCATGTAGGTTTTTGGTTCCCTGAGTTTTTTTCCCCCATTTCGTTCAAACTTACCATCCTGTCTGTCAGTAGAGAAGCAAATCCTCTAACAAAGGTTCTCAGTCATCTAATCTAACAAATGTATGTCTGAAGGGTAAATACTTACGCTCTTCATTTTCGTAAAAGTTGTGGACATGCTGCTCATCAGGTGACGTCATGTAATCTGGACTCACTTCATATTCATGAACCGGACCAGCAACCAGGGCATCGTGGCCATAAGGCTGTCGCCTCCCACCCAGAGGAATGTTGCACATGGATGCATAGTCCTCTGAGGAGAGAAGAAAACAGTTTGTGGAGAAGAGACTAAAGAATAAGAAATCTCTGAGAAATAAGTGAGATTCCAACCTCCTGTATGACTAAAATGATTTGTACTTGAATAGCACTTTATCAAGTCCAAAATTACTTCACACTACATTCATTCATTCACCCATTCACATGCTGAAGCTACTGGATAGTGGCCACAGCTGCTCTGGCCCAGACTGACAGAGGGCAGGCTGCCATGCGCTGGCGCCACCTGTTTGGCCCTCTGACCGCCACCAGCAGGTAAGATGGAGCTTCAGTGTCACAATGTCTGAAATCGAAACCCACCGAACTTCTACCTCCGTCTCTACCATCGTCCCCATCTTCAATTAATGACAGTTATCAAGATTGCTCAGCAGAATTAGGACTTAAAAATATACTAAAACTTTGTCTTAATGTATTAAAACTTTACATTAACAGTGAAAAACAACAGGCAAGTCAACTTCAGCATTATTCTTCCCATGTTTAAGAATAAAAATGAACACCTTAAGTGTCAAAATATTTTGTAAGGAGGAGATGAACTTGGTATGTCGCAGAGCTGTGACATACCAAGTGCATCATAATAATGTGTGTCTGAATCGTGTACCTGAGTGTCGGAGGGGACACAAGGCGCAGTCCATCCCCCAGGCCTCTCCGAAGCGACAGCAGCACTCGGTGAAGGTGATCTTCCTGTTGGGCCCCAGGGGCCGCATGCACATCTTGGTTTCTGTGACTGTCTGCCAGCAGATGCCCTGATAGTCCAAATGCTCCATCTCTTGTTGCTCTACAAATACAGCCAGTCTTACTATCAAGAAGGAACCACAACCTATGGGCTCTGTTTGCACTCAACTGTAAAATGATGTTATCAACTGGGATATCATATGCAAATAATACCAAAAGTGTCCATTATTAGTATTAGTGGTTGCTAGTGATTAGAATCATTTAGTTTCCTTTGAGCTGCTGAGGAATAGATGTCACTTTTCAGCCAGAGATTTTACTGTTCATATCTTCAAACATCATTCTGCTATGGAGCCTCTGTGCCTTTACAGAGAGTATTTGTCTAGTGTTGAGATGAGATTGTAAGACAAAGGAAGCTAAAAAAAAGAAAGCACAGCCCTCTGTGATGTACAGACTGCAGCTTCTGTCTGGATGCAAAGTCGGACCAAAAGTAGTGGGATTATCATAATCATAATTTTCATAATCATATTTTTCACGTTTTGTTTACGTGCCAATTATTTATGTGTCTGGCTTCTCCTTGTGCAGAACTACGATGCATGTATGCATCAACGGAGTAACAGTCGGATTGAAGACAACACTTAAAGCTGCATCACTGTCCAGCCTGCTGCATGCAGACATCAGAAGTGTCCACAACCTGCATCAGCAGACCAGAGCTTTACAAAGCCTGGAATCAGAATCCCAAGGCTCTGATTGGTTTATTTGAACTGATGTGTATTTAAAAGATGGGAAAATGGGATTTTTTTTTTGTTCACGTATTTCTTCTTTTGTACTAAAACAGTTTTGAAATACAGAGACTTTAATGAAAACACAGAACTCTCACCAGCCAGCTGAGGAAGCACAACACAGTGGTTACTGTTGGGGTCCAGCACCATGGGGGGCCTACAGAAGCAGTTGAAGGAGCCGTCTGTGTTCAGACACTCTCCTCCGTCACAAACAGACTCATCCAAACACTCATTGACATCTACAGAACGGCGAGACAGACAGACAGACCAGATTCATTAGTTAGACGGTGAATCAGAGCCGTTTGACTCTCTAGCACATGTCTCTGTTTTACTGACCTGTGCACTCCAGCTTGACCGGGTCGTAATAGTGTCCGCTGGTGCAGTAACACTCATAGCCTCCCTCTGTGTTCCCACAGTAGCCACCTTTACACACCTCCTTATCAAACAGTTTGCATTCATCTGCGTCTGCAAACAGAACAGAACATGGTCTGTTTGATCACTTCTGAAAAACTCATCCTTGTGTATCTAAACTTCTCAGCAAAACGCTTTCAAAGCTCAACAAGGTTTGCAGTCATAGAGGATTTCAAGCTAGTGGAACTTATTCAGCTTGCAGGGAGGAAAACAAAAAAAAAACCTGCTACAAAAACAATAAGATGGATCTTGGTGCGTACAAAATGAAGAAGAGTTGTTGATAAAAATCATTGTTACCAGATAACATCTTAAAATACATCACGCCTTTAAATTGATCAGGCTAAACTGTTTCCACTTGTCTTACCTTTGTAACTGTTAGAGAACATTACTCCATATAGCAGGTCTTCTCTGGGAACAAATCCTCTTCCGGACGGACACATCTCAGTGAACTGGTCTAGAAGAGAGCAGACATGGATCCAAGGATAAGCTGTTCTGTTTGCTACAGCTTGTTTCCATAAATACAGCTACATGCTGCTGCTGCTTCCTGCAGGGACCCCACTCTCTGCACATATGGTCATTTGGAGGAAAACAGTCAAAACTTTTGTGATAGATCTCCATGGATAGGGTTTCCATGGAGACAGAATGGGGTCTGATGAATGGAGGTTATTGGAAACCAAGGACTCACCCTGACTTATAATCAAGTTCTCCATCCGTTTTCTAATTGGGAGTTTATCGTTGTTTGATTTTAAAGCTGATCAACCTTAACAACACACCGTATGGAGACGCATGTTAGAAACGAGAGGCTTGGAGGCCTTCTGGTCCTCCAGCTCACCTGTGCCATTAACAGGACAAGGGTACACCTCACAGTTGTCCCCCCAGCCGGCTCCAAGAGTGCAGCAGCACTCCTTCAGCGTGACGTGGCTGCTCAGCACACTCTCACAGAGGTTCTCGTCACTAAGATGATAGTAGCAATCCTTCCTTTCCACTGAAGGCGCTGAAAAGAAACCAACAGAAAAACATGAACTGAAATTGTAACCGATCTTCAAAAAGGTTTTTAAAGCCTAAACAAGCTTGTTGAGGGATTTTACCAGCATTCTAACAAGGTCTATCGTGATGGAAAATTTCGCTGGACAATAAATTGTCCCTAAGGTTATTGCAATAGACCATAATATTGTTGTTTTTATTGACCATTTTTAAATCACACCATGTTGATAAACAACTCCGGAACTGGAAGATATTTTAAATATCCAAAATACAACATCACAACCAAAAACAATAAATAAAATGGGGGGAAAAAAAACGTAAAACCAAAACCATGAATAAAATGCACTATAATATCTATGATGGAAATTATTGAGATAATTTTAGTTAATCACTAATTGATTCATTGCTTATTATGTGAGGCTTAATTCCAACCAGGCTGGACTTTGACTAGACTTCTGGAAAACACTTTTTGAAACGTATGCTATGTTCACTCATGTGATATTTTAAGATCATTTCCTGTAGCTTTCAGAGTGACAACCTCACAGATAAAGTTAGATCATTTTCACATACGGAGGAATTAACTGGGAATTAAATGATTACTTTTATCCACGTGATGGAACAAGAGACCAGGTTTAAATCATATGGATCCAAACTGAAGAGGGTTCAGGCACCACATCCTGATTACATTGTACGATATGTGGATTTTTATAAACATGTCTGGATGAGTAGAACCTTATAGCTAGAAGGGTATTACGTTTGTGAACTATATGTCAGTTTAACTGAGAGTCTGTTGTGAAGAACAGGACATAGTTTAGAACAAAATGAACAAGATGGAAGAATCAAGAAAACACATTCTTAGTCTTTGAGGTGGCAGTCTAAGCTGACACAAAACTGAAAGAATCTATAATAAAAAGTAAAAAACATCCATTATTTGTCTTTAGTCACTGGATCAGGACTTATTTTCATAGATCAGTTGTTCTTAATGAGATGCTGCTTGAAATTCCAAGCTAATTGAAATCCGACCCATCTTTGGAATAAAAGCTGTGCTGTGGGCTGGTCGTCAGCTGTGGGTGTCAGAGTGGGTTACCTGTCTGAGTGGGCTCACACTTGGCAATCATGACGTTGTAGTCCAGACCACTGGGACACACACAGAGGAAGGAGCCATCCACGTTCATGCACTCGGCCTCTCCACAGACACTGCTCAGGAGCTCACACTCATTTATGTCTGTGGGAGAACAAACATGGGGTTTTTGATGAAGAATCTGAACTGAAAAATGTGGCAGTTTAATATAACATAGTATGTGAAATAACGACGTTTAGCGGCCAGAGCCAGTTGCAGGTCAAACATTGTACAAATAGGCAATCTAGATTTATATTTTTAACCAGGATACTCCAGTATTTAGTTCTATCCACTTTCCAATAAATCAGACTCACTTCCCTGTCCATGATGCTGCCACTACCATGTTTCACCATCAGTGTGCCTGGCAATGCATAGTTTTAGCTTTATAATACATGTATTATGTGCACATACACATTTTGGATTGAGGCCAAAATCTTACTTTATTGTATATGTTGCTTAAAAAGAAGTATAAATGCACACTCTAAATGACGTGTTTATTTTATGAGGCGAATAAGGAAAGTGACAACTCTCAAGCCTCACATTTATGGTTGAGGTTAATTTATTATTTAAATGGCCCAATTTTGACCTCATCTGGTATTTTTAATTACCTTTGATAGTCTTTATGGGAACCAAAGAATGGTGGGATGATCTTAGTGCTAAAGTCCGATTTAAGTTTAGCTCAAACCTAAAGCTAGGAATCTTTTAGTAATGGTTAAGTTTGGTGTGATTTTTTCCCCTCTGAGTTCTAATTTATTATTTATTTATTTTAACTACAAGCTGTAAAACAACAGCATTTGTAAAGTTTTATTTTAAATTTTTTTATTAATCCTGCATCTGTCAGGGCAACAAAGTTCAAATAAATGTTTGACTTAGCAAGTTCACTGGAAATCCTAAACAGTCATGTGTAAATTCATTTCAGTATAATCCCTATGTCAATAGTTAGGGTAAAAGTATGCAAAGTAAAAACAGAACAAGGATGACGATAAACAGGAAACATTGTTAAATAGTCCTGTTTAAAAAGAAGCAAAGTTCCCTTTGGTTGGAGGGAAATGACACGATTAAAGGGGAGGACAGATTGAAATCGGAGAGGAAACAGACGGTGCTGGCTGATCAGACAGCAGACCGGGCTGGAAAAGAGGAAGAAAATGAAATAACACTCATTCTAAATGGTTAGTGGTTCACCACCGCTGTTGGCTTCCAGACTGTGTGTTTGTGTGTAAGTGATTCCATGTGTAAGGGCCACAGTGCAGGGACGGTTTGGCAGCTGGCTGGACTGAACTCGGGTGGGACCAGGAAACCGTGCCAAGGAACAGATGGCAATTGTGTTTAAATGGGCATGCAGCGAATACTGTATTCTAAGTCTGGAAACAAAATGTGTGTTTTGGTGGCATTGCCCACTAAGTGTGCATGTCTGCGTGCATGTGTGTGTACCAGGTTTTTATATCCTTTTGGGGACCTATTTCTGTCTGCAATGTGGGGCTGTGGGGACCACTTGTCCTTGTGGGGACATTTTCTTGGCCCCCATGCAGGAAAATAATGTTTTTAGGTTAGGGGTCAGGCTTAGGACCGAGGTGTGAATCGACTTTTGATGAGGGTTAGGTTTAGAAGTATGTGATGTTTGGGGTATGGGTAGGGATATTGTGGGCGAGTGTGCATGTGTAGGTGTGCGTGTGTGTGAGTGTGTATTGTGTGTAGTGGCTGGGAATAGGTTGTGACAAGCCGTCCTGCTGGAGGAAATCAAACTAGATGGGAACAGCATGGAGCCTTTCAGCTTCTCCAAATCATATCTGAACAAAACCATTGGTGTTCAGCCTGACCTCCATGTCCTTCCATTCCACTGGGATGCATTATTATGCTCATTATTCTGGCTTCCAAATCTTATCTGAAGTCACTGCTATAGCCAAAAATGACACAAGCAAACTGTAACTGCTACAAAGATGGTCCAACTGCTCTGATATCCTTTCAGGAAAAAAACAGGAAAAGTTTGTTTGTGCCACAGTGCCACCACTATGGCAGTATTTCAGATATTTAAAGATATTTAAAGCAAAAAACTAACCAATAATTATTGATATTGACAATTATCAATATCGACTGATTTGGAGCGCTTATATGATAATGAGTTTTTCAAATCCAGCCCTATGATGAGGAGTATGAACACTAAGCACAGCACTGCTGGATGTGTGAGCTCCTAATCAAACTGATACGGTCCAGGCTAGTCTGCATGTGGGCCATATGTCATCTGGGGCTGTAACTGTTTTCATCGGTGAGTCTAACCCGATACACACTCGATGTGAGCCAAACACTCACCCTCGCAGGCTTGGCCGTCCTGGGACTCCTGGTATCCTTGGTCACAGAGACACTGGAAGGAGCCCAGCCGGTTCTCACAGTAGCCGTGGGGCCCGCAGCGCGTCTCGTTGAGTCCGCACTCATCAATGTCTGAAAACAGCAGGAACCAGAAAAAAGCTCAACAACGACATCTCTCACATGCCTCAACATGCCTTTCAATTTTCTGTTTTGTATTTTATGAGGTGTAAGAATGAAATATCTGAACAAACATCTGCCTTTCCTCACTTTCCCCTGGAGACACATTAAAACCTGCAGCATTAAGAGTGAAAGAGGAATAGTGCACTGGAATGAATGCTGGTTTGCTCTATAACTAAAGGATCCACCATAAAAAAAATATACACCCAGACTGCTACACACACACACATTCTCACTGGAGTCTGAGTTTGCATAAATCGCAAGAGAGAGGTCAACAAATATTCCTGCAAGTCTAGACAGCAAGCTTAAAGTATTCCATCTGCTTCTCTTCCTGTTCCTCTTGGGTTTTCGGAGGTAACAGAGGGAGCATGAAGCAGCTCTGACAGACAGTCCTGGACTCCATCCACGGTACTGAAAGCTGGGGCAACACATCTCAAGGAAATTGTTGATATTCTTCTCATCTGCCGTATCCCCCGAGTGTCTCGGAGTGATGGAGATACAGAATAGGGTGATAAAAACCAGGGCAGACATGGTGACACATAGCTGTTGTTTTCCTTGACAACTGCTCTGGAGAGCTGTCGGCACCTGAGGCATTGAAAATGGTTGAATGGTGCCTGGAATCCAACAGAAATATTGAACGGAGCGGCTGACGTTAACAACACGTGTATGGAAACCAACCAGGATTCCAGAAATGATTATTTTTAATAAAAGAATGGAAAGAAATTTTATTGTAGGTGCACACAATAGAAAACAATATGTAGTTATTTCTATACATTGTAACTGAACCCACTGACTGTGATTTTGCATCAGGATAAACCAAAGTGTTCCACAATCACATCGTTCCTACGGTTTAAAATTGTATTTATTGGGTATATTTATTAAGCATATTTTTCCTTCCCAAACAATCGGTGTGTTTGTGTATGTATAGAGGTCAATATGTACTAAAGCAGAGAGCAATAATATTTGAAATCTGGTATGTTAAGCCACGACAGGAAATGTTGACGTTCACATAAAGGAACTATTATTATCTAACTCTTACCATCACAAGAGGGCGCATGGAGGCTTGCGGTGAACCCACTGTCACACACACACAGATAGGAGCCTTCAGTGTTGAGACACGAACCATGAGGGGAGCAGAGCTCAGCCTCCTCCACACACTCGTCCACATCTGGGAAGTGACAGGCCAAGCCAGCAGAGAATGGAGTTTAAACAACTTTATCTAGTATCACTGAGGTGTCTGGCAGCTTTACAGCAGCTAAAATGTTGAAGCCCCATCAGTTCAAAGAGGAACCTCAACCTCAAAACACATAAACAATAGCAACCACATAAAGGAGCATGACTCGTCACCTATACAGCTGGTGCCATTGATCTGCCTGAAGCCCTCGGGGCAGGTGCAGGTGTAGGAGCCCATGTTGTTGACACACTCTCCCACAGACACACATGGAGAAACCTCCTCCCGACACTCATCCACATCTGGATTGTAAACACAGGAGGAGGAAGTATCAGTTTGTTTGGTCTATTTTTATCGATTAGGATAGTAAAACTGGAGGGTGTATTTGCCGCATTATGTATTAATATGCCAGGTTTGGATTCAGATAGCATGATGTTATTTGAATCCACATAACATAATAACAACATATCCTTTTTTGTTATTTTAAAACAAAAAAGGAAGACAGACAAAAGAAATTAAAGCTACTTGTCATGCATCTACCGTAAACCATAACAATCACCATAAATAGTTTGCAGAGTATACTTTGGTAAAAAGAAGTTATTAGATTATCTAACTCAGTGAAAGACACAGAACAAGGGCAAATAGAGTTTCTGTCCACATTTAGACAGGCTATTAAAAAGAAACTAATTAGTTATAAAAACATTTTAGATTTTGATTCCTGATCAATTTATCCAAAACACAGGTGCATTTCACAAAGTCATTAAAAGATTTATTCCGCACTTCAATTCAAAAAGTGAAATGAAAATAATAAATAAATTATTGGGAATACTCACTCAGTTTCATCGATCTATTTCTCTCAGTTTTTATGTTTAGGGTGGTAATCCTCTCAAAGCTGGGTTGTTTTTGTTTCTTATTATATATTATATTATATTCCCCATTATTGTGAATATATATATAAAAAAGCATTTCAACGATGCTCTACCATACGGAGAGACATACCTGCACATCAACCACTGATTAAGTAGGTAAAAGCGAGAGCCTGACTCAGGCTGAATGATTAACAGTTAAGTGTGAGTGATAAATACAAACCATCACACTGGTCCCCAGCTGATGACACTCTGAACCCGGGTCCACACTGACACAGGAACGAGCCTTCAGTGTTCAGGCAGTGGCCTCTGACACACACCTGCTCATTATGGCACTCGTCTACATCTGGAAAGATACAAAGGTTTGCACTGTACATTATCAACGAAGTGTTAATCGTTGTGCTTTTTCAGTATTCTTTTTCAGCAGCCAATTCTCACACAGTCAATTCAGATAAATCTGAGAACTGATCCAGTTCAATTGCTGAGGTTTAAACTTCAGCTGCTATCACAGATTAGCCTTGTTTAAAAACAAGGCTAATTTTACATCTTGCTGTCTCACCTTGACATTTATGTAAAGTAATGTACGTAAATCTGAGAATTGATCCAGTTCAGTGTTGAGGTTTAAGCTTCTGCTACAATCACACAAAATGAAGAAATTCATGTTTGGTCAATATGTACTAAAGCAGAGAGCAATAATATTTGAAATCTGGTATGTTAAGCCACGACAGGAAATGTTGACGTTCACATAAAGGAACTATTATTCAGATTTTAGTAAGAATCAGGCCGTCCTAGACCATGTTGGTTACAATAACAGAGTATCAACCTACCAATGCAGCGACCTCCTTGGCCTACAAAGCCAAGAGGACAGGCACCACAGCTGTAACCTCCAGGCTCATTGTAGCAAATACCAGAAGGACACACTGTCCTGTTTTCACACTCATCAATATCTGTGAAGAGACAAAAGAAAGACAGACAGCTGTGATTTTGTGTCCAGTTTCAGCTCTTGTATGAATGGCGCTCTTGAAGAGCTCGTCCTTCTGCCGCTCAGCAGCCAATTAAACTGCAGGGAATTATCTGAGATACAATGCTGTTAGCATTTGGACTGGTTACATCATTCCCAGAAGCAATCTGGAAATGCCTCTCAACAGACAGTCCCATTGACAGCACATGCATTGAAATAAAATAAAACTTGTTCAGGGCGCAATGGACAGAAAAGTTATGTTTCTGGATAACAAGGCATTAGCCACCATTTTACTATCTCATCTTGACGTTTATGTAAAGCTATATAAGTCTGAGAATTGTCAGTGTTGAGGTTGTTCAAGTAAAGGAACTATTGTTCACATTTTAGTAAGAATCAAGCAGTCCTACATCATGTTAGCTGCATTTACAGAGTATCAGTGAACATAAGGAGTCAGACCTACCAATGCAGCGACCTCCTTGGCCTACAAAGCCAAGAGAACAGGCACCACAGCTGTAACCTCCAGGCTCATTGTAGCAAATACCTGAAGGACACACTGTCCCGTTTTCACACTCATCAATGTCTGTGAAGAAGAGACAAAAGAAAGACAGACAGCTGTGATTTTGTGTCCAGTTTCAGCTCCTGTATGAATGGCGCTCTTGAAAAGCTCCTCCTCTTGCCGCTCAGCAGCCAATTGAACTGCAGGCAACTATTTGAGATCAAATAGTAGTGCAGCTGTAATCTAGCATTTGGACTACGGTAGTTATATCATTGCCAGAAGAGGAGACGCCTCTCACCAGACACTCTGAGTTCCTCTTTGAGGGCACATGCAAATGTAAAAACAAAGGAAAAGTTGTTCAGGGCACGAGGGACATAAAGCTTATGTTTATGGATAACTGACCAAAGAAAGAGGGTAATGAGATAAGGGTCACTAGGTCAGGAATCGAACCTGCGACGGCCACGTCCAGGACTAGGGCCTCCCTATGAGGGGTTGTGCTTAACCCCTGCACCACCACATCACCTCAAGCCAGAACATTTTAACTAAGGGTTGGAGTCATTTGAAAATGATGAAAAAAAATTATCTGTGAGATGCTTTTGTGAAAAAATACATGAAGCCACAGCTATGTCAGATGCAAATAAAACTAACAATTCAGGAAAATATTTAAAATTGTACCTCAAACACAGACACATTTTCCAACAGTTTTTTTCTTCTTTCTGCTGCCTTTCATTTCATTTTGTTTTAAAATTTTGAAATACATATGTAGAATGTCTGTATGTGTATATATGTATGTAATGTATACAGATGGATATGTAGGTATGTATGGATGGAGGTGTATTTTTTATTTTTTTTAGTATATCAAAAACATGTTAGGTTGTTTTTTTTGTATTAAATGAAATGAATGAATGAATAAATAAAAAAACAGTTAAGGGATTTTGTGTGACAATTCTGAAAAGATCCTTCTGAAACTGCTGGTGAAAATAACAGAGTTTTCTTGTGAGATCTGCGTATGTTGTTGTTGCTTATATATCAAATCTTCAAAGAGGATATTTCCAGGAATCTGTGACTCAGAGGAAGATATTAGTTCCGCAAAAGAGTCATCTGTCGTTCCCCTCCTGGACTGCTTGTCTTCTCCCTTCTCTTTCTTTCAGGTTTCTGTCCTAAAGGTCATTAAGTATAACACTGGGTTCAAGCTGTGGCTTAAGGCTAGTTTTGAATTGTGCAGTTATCAGCTTTCATAGACATGATCATTAGTCAAGAGAAAACTGCAACATTTATAAGAATTCATAATGTTAGTTTCTTTTAATCATAATAGCACTCCTATATTTGAGAAATAATTCTGCTGTGAAAAAATAAATACTTCTTCAGCCTTTAGCAATCAATTTGTTCTTAGGGAAATTGACTGCTAAAATTAGACCAGCCCACAAATTCGCTAAAGTCCTCTGTGAGGGAATGTGTCATCATGAGAGTCTGTGAAGGTTGAGTTACCTTTTGCCCTGCAATAAAGATAGAGATGCAATAAATTTTGCGAGACTAAGAACATGTTTTTTGGCATTTTCATGGTAGCCAAGAATGGTTTCAAATGACAGAGTAGCAAACTAGTAGTAGTTTGATGAAGCCGGGCCTTAAAAGAGCATGAAAAATGAAGTTACTAATTGGAGACTTGCTACGGACTTGGACAAGAAAAAGCAGACATTCGCGTTTGCGCTGGGGCTCAAAGGTAGAGCTGGAAAGACTGCTTTGGAAACATCCACAATCTGAGAAACGTTAAAAATGGTACATGACCTGTACTTGTTAGGCTTTCTCCAGACCAAAGTTCAAAAGTGCTTTACACTACATTCAGTCATGTGAATGCATGTGCATTCACATGCTGATGGTGGTAAGGTACTTGATTCTAGCTGGCAACAAAACAGTTTAATGTCCATGGGGTTCTACATAACAGACTTTGAGCAACGACAACCACATGAAGAAGTACAACTACCCTGCTTGATGCTACAATGGCATGTAGGAATGTCTCGAGGAGGAGAGTATGTTGCTTGCTCTGTCAAATCCTTGAACACAGTTCAAGTTCAGATTGAAGCAGATTTTTGGAGAAAAAAAATCGGAGCAAGAAATGGTAGTGAGACTCGATATGCTGCGTTTTGTTTTATTGTTTTTTGGGGAGGGAGGGGTTAAGAGAAAAGACCACCGGGCAAATTCAGAATAGACAGTGGCAGTCTCAGAAAATCCATTAGACAGATATGGGGCATTTCTCCATGGCATCAGAGAAATTAAATAAAGTTGACAGAAGATGAAAATATGGATAAATGTAACATTATATTATTTACTAAGGTAATGAGAAACTTTGAGATCTTCCAAACCGAATCACTGGGATCAGCTGTCAATGACACTGATCCCAGTGTCATTGACAGCTGCATGCATGTTAGTTGCATAAATGACCTAAGCTAAAGCCAACTTGACAAAATGCTACAGACCTTTCAAGTCTGGTCATCCGGTACACTACAACAGAAAAAATTGACCTTCGAGCCAAGATCAGGCAAACAAAATGTCACATTGAAACTGACATGATTGATATTCCTTTATTGTTGAACACAATGTCTCTAAAGAGAACAGGAATTGTTTTAGACATGGAGAATGACAGAATTGTCATGTCCAAGCAACATGTTCCTCTTGAGTTCACTAGTTCGAAACACTACTGTGTGGACCTTAGAGATGAAAATGCAATTATGTGAGTGGCAAAAAAAAGTGAAGTCCTTATTGTCAGATATGTCTACAAAAGAGAAACATAAAGTTCTCCAGAGGCTTCACAAGCAATTTGACCATGCCTTCACAGACCGGCTGCAGAGCCTCATTCACAGCTCTAGAAATATACTGGACAGACTGTCCAATCATCTTACAGAAGAGCAATATACCCTGCAATATATAGAGATTAGACACAGCAAGATCAAACCTGCTGTTGATTTACCCTTAGATTACAATGAGATGGTGGATCTAAATGAGTTGGATGCTGGCAGATGGTACCTAATCGTCATTGAATGTATAACACATGCTTCTGCACTGGAAACATTATGAGGACCAAAAAAAATCCTCTATAACTTGTTCATTCACTAGTGGATAAGTGTCCGCTGTGCCTCCAAACAGAACAGGCAATGTTGGAGAGGTCAACAATAATTAAGTTTGAAACATGGCAGATACTGTCTGGGATCCTCCTGAAGGTAAAAAAGAAAAATGGGTGTGGCTGGCAAAGGGTTCTGAACTGGGGTCTTATGGGCAAAAACAGTAGTTAGAATCAGCTAACATGTAGCAGTATGTTAAGGCTCTAACTGGCAATAAATAAACTTTGCATAATGGTGAGAAGCAATTATTCACCTTTTAGTGCACAGACCTCAAACTGTATTTCATTTAGTAAATGTAGGGGCATACACTGGTTAAACCAGTGTAAGCTGAAGTTTTAGTTGGCATGTGCATATATAACAGTTGAATAAACGTTGCACCACATGTTTCACCACAGTGTGGTGTTTCTCTCTCTAGGATCCAAACTATGTCTCAAACCATCTTCTTCTCAGTATGTTTTCTCTATTATTCCTGTTAATACATATTGTGGCTGCATATAAATAAGTTCTGCACATTTTTATGTAGTTTTTTTTTTACAGAAATCTAAATGCGATCCCTCTCCCTCCACAAAGATGGAGATGAGATTTTACCACAGCTACGAGGAAATAATCATGAGGCCAACTTGCCCAGGCAGTGCTGGTTCAGTGTCGTTTTGGTGGGCAGGGAGTGCTGGGCTGAAATGTCAGGAAACCACATAATGATAGAGTGAATTGTATTTATGTCCTCACAAGAGTGGTGAGGCCAGTGGGTGCACAGACTAGTAACAGCCTGATTGCTAGTCTTTTCAAAAATTCCACTGATTTATAAGTCCTGTTAATATCAAAATATTTAGTTAGACTGAATATTTGTTCTTTTTGGAAGTTGTGGTTGTTTGCATGCTATCAGGAGGCAATTTGTTCCATAAATCTATCATCATAATTTGACCATCAGGTCAGTAAATTCCTCAATCACAAACCCTGAAACCCTGTGACCTAAAAGAACTCCCTCACCAAAAAGAGTCTTCAGGGAGGAAGACAGCAAATTCCTGATGAATGAATGAAGACATGGAAACAATAATGAGATATACAGGAAAAAGGCAGACAGCAAACTCCAGCAAAACAATGCTAGACTTGCAATGAAAAGGACCTCAGGCCTCAAGCAGAAGAAGGAACCGGTTGATGACATCTTGGACAAAACCAATAAACCGAACACATTCTTCAGTTGGTTCAGGTAAAGATTGCCATAAGACACCTCCAGTCAGAAGTATTGTTATACATTCAGGAAAGAAGAGTTGTGTGTTTTTAGAGTGCATTCACATCAGCTCTGTTTAATCTGCTTTAATCAAGCTCTGGATAATTTGCCTAGAAAGTCCAGTTGCTTTGTGAGATGTGAATGCGTAACTGAATTCTGATGCGGACCAAGACAGTAAACTCTGGTCCATCTCTATAAAACTAGGTCTCAGTTCAATTGAAGTGAACTCTGGTGCCATTTCGAATGCATATGTGTATGTCAAGCTGTTCGGGACATTCTGGGTAAATACAAAAAAAAATGTGCCTAGCAATAGAGAAATGGCTCCTGGTCTTTTGCCGCAGACAAAAGAGAAACCCTTCGTCCGTAGACAACCTTCAGTATCAGTCTTAGCAATTTCTCCAACGTCAACCAAAACTTTTCAAACAATCATGATTTGTTCTGTATTTGCTGAACTGAATTTGTTTCTGTGGTATTTTCACACAATTTGCAAGAAGCTGGATGCTCCAAACATGCAGAAGTTTCACTTTTTCACAAACCTGTTGGAGGTTTTTTTTTAAAAAGAGGACTGATCTCACATTGATTAGAAACAAAAAACCTTAACTGCATGTATCTGCTGAGCTCCGCATGCGATCCCTTCTGAGCTGTCTAGTTAAACATGCATCTCTAGACGTGTTTCAGACGACCTATCTCGTTCCATCCTTACCTACGCAGGTGCTTTGGCTGCCATCCAGGTGGAATCCCTCATCACAGTGGCAGATGTAGCTCTCGGCGGTGTTGTAACAAACCCCCTGCCCGCATATGGAAGGGTTGATCTGGCACTCATCTACCTCTGAGAAAAACGGGCACATATAAATTGCTTCCACAGGAATGGAAGAAACAACATACTGCAATTTACTGTTATAAAGAAATACCAGCAGTATATAGTTGGCCTAACATTTGCATAACATTTGACAATATTTGTCTTTTAAATGTTGCACAGTGATATGAAACATTAACATTAAACATGAAACCCAGTCCGGCAGGAAACTGACCAGCTAACTGAGTGGGTGCGATGTCCTGACCCGCATTGGATGGGAGAATCTCCACCGGAGCAGGAGGAGACGTCTTCTCAACAACTTCTATCAAATAAAAAACCAACAAACAAAAGATGCATCACCATAGACATTTTAAACAATACAACATATATAGAGAAAGGCATTGTTGGAAAATATCTAGTTAAGTGTGCAGGGCTTCCTTTATTGTGCACAAGCACAGGTAGATAAGCATGATAAGGTAGATAAGTGCCACATCTTAACATGAAATCAAAGGTACAGAGGGTAACATAGCTTCAGCTGCATAATCCAAGGCTAAATAAGACAGAAATAGCCTTCAAACCCCATTACCCACGACAACAATCACAGTATTAAATCAGAGTATCATTCTCTGATACTCTGATTGCGTTAAAATATTTTGATAAAATTAGCCATCCTTTATGGAAATACTTAAATAAAGGATTCTAGCATCTCCTTGAAGACCGAGATCAAGTAACAATATCATTAAAACCTTTTCAAATACATTTTAGCCAGTGAAGTTACAATTTATCTGCTGAATAAACAGAATAAAGCAATCCCAGCTGCCCAGGGTTTTAGGATCATTCCCCGATTTGAGGTTTAATTGTAGCAGAAGCGCTGCTGCGGCAATGTTAAAAAAATAAACTTAAAAGGATGACAAAAGCCCTGCATGTCATCTGAAAACTAAGACTTTGCAAGACACCGCTGTCAATATATTCACATGTTGATGGGGAAAAGTTCCATGTTTAGACAAGATCGCCAAGCCACCTTGACTCTGCTGTAGTTGCCATGCCACAGCACTAGATGGCACTGTGAGCTTAGCATGTGACTGTAACTCCTCACCTCCCTGGTCTGTGAAGTATCAATCGCAAAGTACGTCTCCATTTACAATAAACCAACTTCTCATGTAACACATACATATTTCACATCAGAATATGTGTCAAATTGAACAGGTTGCGCAGCACAGTACAATGCTATCCGACATTTTTTTTACTATGTGCCCGAGCATGTGCAGAGGAAACCCTGGAGCCATGAATTTGGTGCATGTGCATTCACACATCCGCATGGAGTGTTTCAGAGAAGTTTGGTGTCAGAGACTCCGATCACTGGCGACGTGTAAACTACAAACGACAAAAAGGTTACGGTTTCACTGAAAAAAACAGCTCAGTGTAAACGGGGCCTAAAAGCCCTTTGGCAAGGACAAACCTCCCCTACCACATGATTGAGTTGCAACCAACCAAAAACGCACTGTGCCACTGTTAAAGTTTATAGCATCGATAAAAGCCTATCGGCTATGATTTTCATACTAATAACTTTCATAATACTAACTGCTCAGTGGATGAGATCCTCATCTTGCCTTTTCTGACAGCGACATACAGCAGAACATTCAAAGTTTGCAGGATTTTTGTTCCCTTTGGGATAAGATGTTGTAAAGTTTTCTTTTTTCATGTGGGTTGCCAAACTTGGCTCATAACCAGAGATGGAACAGCTTAAGCTGATCTCCTTCTCTTAGCCAGGTTTCACCCCCCACCAGACCTGACCTGCAGGCTGCTGGGTCGAGCCGTGTGTGAACACCGAGCTAAAGCAGTTTAATCTTTCCCCTAATGAAACAACATGAGGGATGTTTCTGCTAGGATTCATTATCCTACTCTCATGCCAGATTACTCTCAAATTAGACTTTCTAATGCTACATTGGAGTTGTAATTTGCCAAAGTGAGTATTTAACCCACAGTACTATATTTTTAAGAGTAAGACAAGACAGAATAGGTCTTGTACCATCCATCCTGTAGCATCTTTATCTTTACTAAAAATGCAGAAATCATCTTTTTCCATTTTGCATGAAGGTGAGCTGCCAAATAAGTTCAGCTTGCCTGGTCACCTTAAAGTGCTCCATCTGGAAAACAGAGGAGGCAGATCTCTGTATGACACCAGGTCCAACACCAGGTCTAGTATTAGACCTAGAAATCAAAATTTCCGGGTCAGCAAACCAAAACTGAAGAAAGTGTGTCTTGGTTCTGTGAGGATTTATTTTGCTTCTTATTTTGCTGCAGTAACAGCAATGCGAATTAAAGACTTCAGTGCTACAATATGAGAGAATGGGGTAAATATGATAACATATTTACATATTTGTCATTATATGTAAATGGTGGATGGAGATAACACATATTTTAATTTAAAATAGTTCCAGTAACATGACCAGTCAACCTGTACAGCATGTGCATGACAAGAAGATTCCTTCTTGAGCAGCTCCTGCTATAAGAAGAGAATGATACTTTGATTTAAGTTTTAACAATGCAAATAATACTAAAGCATGCATGACCAAAGCAAAGTCAGGACTGACAGTAGGACAATACCTTCTACAACAGCAGACACACAGAATGTTAAGAGCTCTGCCAGAGACAAAAACATATGAAGCTGTTGGATTTTCACTTCTGTGACAGATTTTAAACTAATAAACCCTGACCTGGAAGAATCTCCTCTGGTGTCCCAAAGGCCTCCACTGGTTTCTCTGGCGTTGGCAGGGGTTGCAGAGGTAACAGGTCAACTGGTTCCTGGAAAACTGTCATTGGCTTGTTTATTGGAGGGTTTGGTAAAACAGTGTAGCCCATTCCGCCAGGACAGATTTCTTTAAACAAGGCTAGGGACGACACAAGCACAGGCAACAAAGCATCCCATCATTATTTTCAATAAGTAAAAGCATCATGTTAACTATTATTGGCAAATTCAAAACTATGACACCAATGTTGAAAATTTAACTGCTGTTAACATATTAGGATAATTAAAAGATACATTTAGCAATAATTCCTAGAAAAGAAAAAGACATAAGCAGCATAACTCTCATGGACAGGATAGAATAGAATAGAATAGAATAGAATAGAATAGAATAGAATAGAATAGAATAGAATAGAAACATTCTTTATTATCCCCCAATGGGAGAATTCAGGTCTGTCAGTATATCAGCAGATCATATAGACTTACATTAAAGTAAAAATATAAAACCAGAAAACAATAAAAGACAGTAAGGAAAAACGTCCGGGATAGGGAAAAGAAAACCCTGTGGATTTATTAAAAAGTAAAAT
>CAEGAF010115306.1:0-12161 GCA_903067075.1 Micropoecilia bifurca
TATTACACAGGTAAATGTAACTAGTTGCTACCCACCTCTGCTCGTTCCCAATTTAAAAAAGTTTCTTTTTTTCCTAAAAATGTAAATGAAACTCTTTTAATTCACCTTTTGTGAATTAAAACACGCTGAATATTTCTATATATATTATATCGTGAGCAAAATACCATGTATTGTATTGTATCGTATCGTGAGATTATTGTATCACTACAGCCCTAGAATAAATATAGTTACTAAGTTAAAATCACTTCATGACTTCTGACAAAGAAAGAGGTCAAATATTCTGCCGCAATTGTTCCAGACGCTAAAAAGAGTAATTTAACCCAAAAATAAGGAGGACAAATTAGAAAAATTCCACAATGAGTTCAAACTTTTGCATTCAGTTCTTGTTTTTAAAAATCATTTGGCTGCTGTATAATCACTCCACCCAGTAAAAAGTGTGATTCACGTAAACAAAGGCAAAAAATTAATTTGTTATGATAAGTGCATTTAGGCATCTGACCCTAAACTGCAAGTGACTAGAGCGCTCAGTCAGACCTTTGGTCCAAAATAGATCATGTAAAATGTATCTTTTCCTTCTAAATTAGTAGAGTCTGCAACTGTTTCTTGCAAATTTTTCAATAACTATAAAACCAACACTAACAATCAACTTTTATATTCCTTTAGTTTCTTTGAACAACATATGTGCATAAAATAAAAGATGGTGTTCTACATTTCCTGACCTCATTATACACTAAAAACACATTTACAGCTCCATGCCAATTTATAATGTGTGTAATTTGGTTCAAACACCAAGTCTTCTTAAATAAATAAGATTAGCCCATGCCTCCTGCAGTTCCATAAACTATTTATGGTAACTATTAAGTTGTGTCATCTCTATGGAGCAGATCTTTATTTTCCTTCAGTTGTTGCTAAAATGTTGCAATTTTTGTTTTTCTATTTTTACTGTTTGTCATGTTAAATATGTTATTAAAGTATTTTTTAGACTCCTATAATCTTAGTCCAAATTCTGTCCTATGGAAGCCATGTGTGTATGTTTTTGAGGATGTTTGCTTAGATTTCTTCCCGATGATTTTCTCAAGATAATAAGTTCATCTCAAGAAAGCAAACTTTGCACAAGTCATCTTGTTTTCTTGAGCTAATCTCAAGAAAACCATCTGAAAACAGAAAACATCCGTGTAGTAAAATTTCGGTCCTGTAGGTTTGAGCAAAACAAAAACCTAACAGTCGGAAGTTTGATGTGTCCAACCTAAGTAAAAATATTGGTATCAGTTTTGGTGATAGTATCAGATTGAGAAAATATGCAATATCACACACCTCCAGTGTGTTTAAAGGAAGAATCCTCTGACTAAAGATGCACAAGTTGCATCCAAGTATAAACACACTTTAAATGAAACAAGTTTGTCTATGAGAGTTATTCCGTTAAACTATTTCAAACCAATTGAGCTGTGTTGATCAATCACTTCCCTGTTTCCTGTGATCAGCAGGGGTTGCAGCATCTTAACAATTTAGTGCAAATGTTTCATCCCAACAGCCTCACCATTGTGGCTGAGAAAGAGGACAGAAAGGAGCAAGAGAGTGATAAAAATGCAACCTCTAAAATGTGTATCAGTACATAGAGCAGAAGCCTCCCCCCCAGGCTGCATTCATAAATACGTTATGAGCAGGGCTGGCCACTCCGGCGGTGATGGATATTCAGGGTGAAGGGAGGGCCGTGTGAGCGCAGCATGTAAAGGATCACTGGGCCGGAGTCAGTAACACACCATTAACTGACTCCTCGGGATGCAAACACTCTGGGAGGAGAAGGAAATCCGGCTGCTCCGGAAATCAATATGTTGAGCGTTTCAGCGTGTCAAGCAGAGGAAGCGTTTGCCAGAACAGGATCACTTTAAAACTCGTGGAGCAACAGGGAAGATGTTGTATGTGGCTGTGGTAGATTGGCTTTACTGTGCCAGATGACACAACATGCAAAGATAACTGCACTGCAAGTGATGAATACCTTTTGCTCACGGTGTGCACCACCATTAATCCTCTGCACAGGTAATTGGAATTTCATAACTACAATTTATTTTCAAATAGATTAACAAACCAAAACCAGACCAAACTAAATTCTTTTCACAGCAAGTGTGTTTTGTATGTCCACCAAAGGATGAAAATGTGATTTGCCTCTTAACATGATGCATAACTGACATAGGATAAAACGGGTCTACGACCTGCGGCTCCAGAGCCACTGCTGGCCCTTTGGATCTTCCACATTGGCTAACAGTGTTTTATATAGCAAAAAAATTAAGCTTTAAAAATAGATGGAATAAGAAAATGAACTTTAAGATATTTTTCAGATTTTATGGAATTATGGAATAATTACATTTAATTACCACAACAGAATGACATTAATAGTACTAAGAAAAATTAATTTAGATTCCATTTTCTTGTGATTAGGATGGAATGTATATGCAAAACTCAAGACCTTTTTGAAAAAGTTGTATGTTTTTCTTTGTATTAAAACCATTGTAAGAATATAATGGTTGCTCTCTAGAAATAACAAAATTCCTGAAGTAGGTATCTTTCAAAAATTATAAGGTCTTTTTTTTTCAAAACTTCAGCCAATATTTGTGGCTCTCAACAGGTTTTATGTAGATGCTGAGGGCAAAAATGCTCTATGGATTATGAAAGTAGCAGATCCCTTTAGATTTATTTTGTTTATTCTGATCAAGTCACCTCACACCTTTTCTGACTGAAATATGTCTTTCATTTGTTTTTCTAATAGTCTGGTAGGACTAATGATCAGGACATTATAAGAGAACAGAAAAAATGCATTGAACGGAAGAAAAATGTATTAGATTGAAACTGGGATCCTTAATAAATACAGTATGACAGTGGAGGAGTTGGTGGTAAATGTTTAACAGCAAAACGTCTGGGAATCATTTTGGATGAGTTTTCAATGACAAATATACGGGTCCCTTAATGAAAACAAAGTATTTTTATTTTATTAACCTTTTTAGTAAGCAGGAACACAAACACCTTTGACCTTTTTACTCAAAAAACTGATTTTGACATTATATTAATACATGTCTGAAGCCTGGCTAACCCAGCAAACGTTTTTCAAAGAAAATGTCTAGTTTTTCTTGCTGGGAATAGACCAACATATTTTCCAGACCAACAAAATAGAAAACAATTCACTCCATTAAGTTAGAATATTAAGTTAGCTATCTTCCTTTTTTTGTGTTCCTTTTTCCAACTTTTCTTTTCTATTTTTGGTTTCAATAATACATTGTATGTTTTATTAATTGCTGGGCAAGAAGAAAAGAAATAATTTAATATAAAGTTAGTTTGCATTTCTGAATGGGGAAAAAATAAATTCCCGGACTACTCACTCTGGGCCTGCAAACTTACAGTTTGGTGAATGTAGACTGTGGTGTAGAAAGTCAAATACTACATGCTCCTTTCATACAAACTGTCTGGTGTCAGAGTTTAAGTTGAGGAGCTCCTCCATTGCCAGTTGACAGGTCTCCACAGTCTGAGCCCCCCAGTGTCATCTCTCCATTACGCGAGCATATTCAGATTCCTAATTGGTTTTACTATCTCAGCTGCTCAGTCCTCTGTTAATAATGTCTAAAGCTTTCACATGAAGACATGAGAAAGCTTCTGGCTGATTCTCTTTAATGAAAAAAGTGCTTTTCTGTGTAGTAATGGGACAACAGAAATGTTTGCGCGTGCTCTCGGGCCGTCGGCTCTTTACGGGTGGGTGGCCTTGCTTCAGATTTTTGTTTACACAAGTCGTTGCTCCCATGTGGGGTTTCTTCTTGCATAAAAAGCTTCCTAGAAAAACTCAAGACGTGCTATGAGCGATGCCAAATGAGCAAACACTCGGCACCATCGTTTGTCTGTGACACCGTTCAGCCGTGGGATAAAAACAAAGCCTTTAGGAGGATCACTGTATCCTCTCCAAGACCCATTTCACTTCTGAGGACCCCAATTTTCTCATTCAGTGTCGAGCCGGAGCTCTTAGTAACAATACTATCTTATCAGCCAAAGATCCAGCAGTCAGCAGAGGACGGGAAAAATATAGCTTTTTTTTTTGCTCTTTCATCATGATTTGTGTGAATAATGTCCGGATCCCAGCATGTAAATCAACTGACTCCGACCCAAAGAGGTTTTCCAGGTCCTGACTGCAGTTTGAAATACATGACGTAAAATGAGACATTTACATAAATTTTCAATGTCATACAAGAGCAGTCACACAGGACAGCTTAATGAGAAGATCAGAGAAATGAACCCAAGGCTGTAGATGGAGGAGAAATGAGGCATTAAAACGATAGGACGTCTCGTGTGCACAGGGGGGAAAAGAGCTCTCTCTTTCAGCTCTGCGAGTTGCACAAGGACACTGCTTTAATCCTAAAAATCACCCTCCATATCCTTCTCATCTGCTGCCATATTCCCCGCGTGGGTCCACTCAAACAGGCCTGCCGAGTTGGAAAAAGCAGCCAGCTTGCATTAAAAGTTTAAAGAATTCCTTTGGAGCAGGTTCTTGATTGTTAGGGAACTCTACCTGTGTGTTATGAGTTTAAAGTGCATGATAATCATCATTAGCCTAACTTTAATTGAAATTATTTTTACAGTCATCTTAGGTAACAAAACAGGACAAGATCTAGCTTTTTATACAACTTCATTTGGTCAGACAAAGCTGCTAGAAGTTTAATATTCTGCCTGAGATTCTAAGTTTGTTGAAGTCCAGGCACCATTGGTTCCTGCTGAAAGATGTACAATGGACCCCCTGGAGGGTAGGGGCTGCACTTAAATCTGTCTATTTTAATGGTTTAAACACCACATTTGCCCTATAACTCATTAATATGCTGAGTCAAAATTGTATTAGCTCTACTAAATATGCTAACATATCAATGGTTTCCTTTGTGGAGTACAGCCAATGAGCATAAAGGAAAATAAATGGGGCTTCTTGATTGGCTGCTTTGCAAAGGCTAGCCAGTAGCTTGTCAAGTAACATAGTGTGTATTTATCTCAGCTTCCAAAGCTTTGGATATTTGAGATATTCTATGAAAACATCTGTTAATATGCACATTTTTCAAAAATAATTTAAAGTTCTGTTTAAAAAGAAAAATACTGAGCCATGGATAGGCAGAGGTCCACAGTTCAGCTCCATTATTTGGGCAAAATTTCAACCAAAAACATGGTACATGTTATCAAACCAGCATACTCTGGTCCAAAGGAATGTGCAAACCATTTTTAAAAATGTTTAAAAAAAGTGTGTATGTGTGCATTAAAAAACAACAGATAATGCTGCTAATAGCAAAACATTTTTCCCATATTCTGCCCGTGGAGCTATTTTTTTTCATCAATATTTAGGAATTGTTGACTTAAAACAAGCTGGTATATCTTACTGAAAACTTCCTTGTAAGTTAGTTTCATCTCATTTCAAATATAGTAAGATATTTTCACTAGAAGCTAGACATAAAATACTTGGTAGGATGTAGAGTTTTTTGTATCATATTTTTTTAACTGCATCGTCCAGCCGTACATGACATTAATATATTTCACAATTAATTACAGCATGTAGAGAAGCAGGATAATAGGAAAGATTTAGTAGCTTTTCACCCAAACTGTGGCGCTCTAAAGCATATGTGTAGAATTTGGTCTTTTTCTGTCATGCCAATGCAAACACTCATGAATAGTAAATATGTTGGCCATCTGTCGCGTTTAGTAGATTGAACACAGACCGGATAACCGACTTGCCGGTTGCCATGACCTGAATGTGACAGAATGGTATTGCCATGCAACCCGTACGGCGAGCCAGTAAATTAATGCTGCATCCTGGGACTACCAGGACAGAGGGCTTGCGTTGGCTGACTTATGCAAATGCAACCTGAGCTGAAACCTCGAAAATGAACAAGAGGCTTGAATGGGAACTTGTAACCATTAAAGTAATGTCATCCGGGACGCTCACAGAGGAGCACATCCCACCTGCCTGAATAAAGATAAAAGGAGAAGATGGTCAATAAATATTTCATAAGCTTCATTATTGCATATTTATAGTGAGTCTTCCACTCAGTAAATTACCCAAGTCCATGCTGGAGAAAGTCTCTGGCCCACAAAGTCACGCCGCGTAGAAGAAAACGGCTGAGTCATCTAATTTAACTGTCCTGTCAACTTAAGTCCTCACAGTCGTTACTCTCCGAGGACTGACTGCACCGGTGGAATGTAGTTAGCTGCAAAGTTTGTCTTAGAAAGCATTGGGACACAATTTAAAGTGAGGAAGCTCATATCTGACAGAGAGCCAGTGTTTTTTCTTTATTTGGAGAGCCTCCATCAGCTCATCCAGCCTGATGGGAAGGAAATAAGTAAAAAAGGTGCAACCAGTTTAACAGCAAACAATGTGGTGAATTACAGACTGTTATCTGAAAATAACATGCTGTTAAAGCGGAAGAGTGCCAACCGAAAGGCTGCTTTGATATTCCAGGTAAATCAGGTTGAAAAAGAAGTGAAACACTGTGAAAGATGAATGTCACTTTTATCACAGTTAATTAAATCAAATTAATCAATTTGTTTCCTCAACTATTTTTACCAAATTATTTTGATCCATCCATCCATTTGTGTCTCTTTATTTCCCTACATAGGGATTCCAAAATTGTGGTTCAGGTTAGAAGAACTCAGAGCAAAGACTTATCTCTCCTAGTGTAAAAGTTTCTTTTTTTTATTCTGTTTTTAACATATTTGTTAAAACTGTCCCTGTATTGTGGCAGTTGGTTATGAGACAGATAATCTGTTGTGGTGAACAATCTGTACATAGCAGAGAGCAAGGGAGAGAGTGTGAGCCGTCTGTACAGGAGCATAACTGACAGCAGTAAGACCCTCCTCCTAGCTCTGATTGGTTGTTTCTGACAGAACTGTGAATTTCTACCGTTAGCACTTTGAGTACTGGGAAAAAGCAAAGCAACTGAGTCATTTCACATATTACCTGTCTTAAGTTATTCTGTCATGACAAAGAGACAGTTTTAACAAATATGCAGAAAAGATACTTTTTATAGAACTTACGTACTCCAGTTTAAATTTATTTCCATTTTGTCGCACTGCAACGGCAAACCTTTGAAGTCACTTCATTAAGACTTTATGTAAAAAAAATGAAATATGAGACATGAACTGGCATTCAGCCTCCTTCCAAAGTCAGAGCATTTCTGCAGGATTCCTTTTGAGACGTCTTAACAAGTTTTCTTTGCTAATTAACTAGAATTCAGTGATATTAAAATAGAATTATATCACATAAAATAGCATATTTCCTTGCAGTGTTTATCAAGGGTCCTCATTTCCAGTTGTCTGATCTGGTAAATAAGAAACAAAAAAGAAAGCGTTTAGTCTGTCGCATCCTGGGGATGGAGCCACATCATCCCTGTCAAAAACTACTCAGGTCTTTCTTCATAAGCAGCTTTTTCACTCTTCACTTAACTTGTTCCATTATATGCTCCACTGTTTTTCCAACAAGGACCACATGAAGAGTCAGTAAACTTGGGTTGACATAAAAAATTGATAATGCCGATGTCAGGTTTAGTTTAGCTAGATATCTGTTGATAAGCCTGGGCAAGTTGAACCTCCTCCCTAACACAGGACCCACTTACAGTCCTGAAGTGACTGGTATGTAGCACTTTTTTGATGTGTCCTGCTCCAACACAGTCATTCAAATAAGAGAGTAACCCTCACCATTCCATCAAATTCTTCAGAAGATTGATTATGGCTCATCCGATTCAGGTTTGTTGAACCAGGAAAACATCAAAAACATGAAGGACACCAGCCTTGATGTATAGAATTGGACATTCCTGAGTGAAAACATTTGGCAACCTGGTCATTCCAACGCTTTAAAAAGAGCACTGCTGGTGACACACCATGTACTTTGACAATGCTTCCTTTGGGATGTTTTTTTTTACATCACAGATGGAGTCCCCATTTTTTGACTTTCCACTTCTCTTCATATTCAAAAAGAGCTGAAAGTCAAATGAGCTTGAAATATGAATAATTCTGACAAGCGAGCAGCTTGTGCTGCTGGCTGCCTGGAAATAAGCCGGATGTGAAGCCTGTGGATTTTAAGATTGGATGAATAATGAATGGCAAAACAGGCGAGTGAGGCGAGTACTGCAGCCATCCTCCACTGAAGCTGTGGAAGAAAGTGAATAAAAGGGCAAAACAGAAAACCTCACAATTGACTTGACTCATTTGAAGAATCAGAGTGGAACGTAAGGGGCCTCTTTGGCAATTTCTCCCAACCTAGAGCCACTAATTTAAGGCACTTAAGTATGGTCTAGGTAAGGCTTGCATAATGGAGGAAATTACAGCTTCTAACATGCTCTGTTTGCAGTTCCAGGACATCAAACTGCTCTGATCACAAAGAACAAACCTGGAGAGCTTAATAGAGGCAATTTCCTGTTCCAATTTAGGCGCTTCTTGAAGTGAACTTTCTGAACTTAAACTTCACTTAAAGGTTTTATACTTCAGTCACTGAAATCATGTTATATTTCTGTTTCCTTGGAAATGAAATAGACTCACACATTTTTAAAAGCAAAGCTGTTATCAAAAATTAAAAATACATATGTTTTAGGAAGAAATCTAGAACTTGATTTTATTTTGTATGAGCTCCATCAGAGCATTTAACAAAGATTTGACCTAAACCGTTCAGCAGACACTTCCAACTGCTTAATTATCACATTGTTTGTTGCTTGAAAGGGCAAAAGTTGCAAAAGTATTTCCAATATGAAACTAAACTTTCTCCCAACAGTAAAAGAAAGCAAACACCCAAGGCTAAAGTTTCTGATGGTCACACTAACTTGTTTTCAATGGAGTAACAGTATTAGTTCAGCAGCTTAACCTTAGGATTTGCTGAAAACAACTGAATAAAATATATCAGTTTGAGACAAATATCAAAACTCCTTGGTTGGAGCTCCACAGTATTTTTTCTAAATGAAAGTAATTTCAAAACTTCCTGCTGGAATTACCACTTTCCTCAGATTTAATTACAGGTCATTGTTCTCTGTATGAACCAATGATCCATGGAGCTATTCTTGGGAGCAGTGCAGCTTTCTGCTCTCTCCTTGCTTCCACAGTCTGCTGTGAAACCTGCCTGCATACTCACATTGATGTATGACATGAACACGATTTATTAGAGTTTACAACATGAATTAGTGAGTTATGGAAGAAAAACCTTCCTGAAGTTGCTGTAATAAACAACTAATTATAAGAAAAAAAGAAAAACAATGTTTTTCATTCCCTAGTCAAGTATCTGAGCTATAAGGACAACACTTTGTTTGAGATCAGGCCCACGAACAGAAGAGCCATTAATACAAACAGGCTGAACAGCAGATTCAATCATCTGCATGGAGTCCTACAGACCTCAGCTCTTCTCTCATTGTCTCATGTCTCATCATCTTCTCCCCTTGTCTTGTTTCTTCCAGTTGATTGCAAACGAAATTAAATTAGCAGCATCTTATTCTAACCTAATTTTATAAGCAATTTAATTTGAAGAGGCCCAAATTTGCAGCATGTAGGCTTCATTCGTTTTTACAAGCATCCTTAATCAGTCACATGCCCTTAGCAAGGCAGGGGAAGATTTTTCTCTCCCACAACTTTCCCCTGACTTACACGCTCCGCGCCAATCCTTTTTAGCCCAATCGATTCATTCGGTTTACCTCAATGACACTGAAGCCTGTCGGAAATATTCCTCCCCTAAAATCTTCCTTCCCCTTCTCTCTAAACGCCTGTTCAGGCTCGCTATGATGAATGATCGCCTGCACCAATCAATTCTGTTTAGATATGCTCGCTTCTGGAGAGGACAAAAAAAAACGAAGATGGATAGATTTTTAGAGTTATTCAACACAGAGGCCCAAGGTTATTGTTATTTGGGATGCTGGCCAACCTGATATTTTCACAGGTAGGGCAGACTGAGTAACTGTATTACTGGAGATTAACCTCTGGGAAAAATACCACTGGATACAGAAAAGGCCCAGCGCAAGGAGAGCTCGATAAAACGCCTGCAACTTTATTCGCTTCTATTTATTTAGTCTCCCTGTACAACAAAAGTAATCTCAGACCACTTTACAGGGAAGATGAGTTCAATACAGCACCAAATAAATACAGTTTATGTCAATCTAATTATAATTCTGCCAAATCTAATTACAATGGCAGATAAAAAAAAATCCCCCTGCACTTTGTTCTTGGCCCAGGATAAACATTTGATCATTCTTGACTGTTGTTAGAAATAAAGTTCAGCTATTTTTGTTCTTTTGTTGTTTATTCAATCAAAATTATTACAAATTCGGTTTTCTTAAAAGTGGATTAAATGTGACAAATAGCAGAGATGGAATCTCCACAACAGACTTAGATAAAGTAACATATTACTGCAATCAGTCCCTTTTTGTTCATAGTGTCTCTATTGCATCTCCTGTTCAATCTATTTCTAATAAAATATATCTCTATTCCCTTGTTTTTCTTTGTGAATTGTCCCATGGGTGAACAGTTTTCACCTTTTTCTAACCTTATGTTGTTAATGAGTTTACTGAAGAAAAAGACTTAAGCTGGGGACAAACTACACCTTTTGCTCCACAATTTCAGACCATATTCCCAATCAGAGAAAGTTTGTATCAATTTGGAGTATCCTGGTCTGTCAGCACAAAGACCTGTTGGTGAGAAGAAGTGAAAACTGGAATTTTGAAGGAAACAGGATCAGCCAACCTGAGTCGCAGTCAAACAATTTTTGAGTCAAATCTGGAGCCAGTCACTGTAAGAGACTTTCCAAAGGCATCTGATCTGCTGCTGTGGCTCAGTGTTAGTTGCATCCGGTTAAAGGATTTTCAAAATAAAAGATCCTTCAGACTTAAAAAACACATAAAACGGAAATATTTAATCATTTATTGCGCGGCCCGGTACCAATTGGTTCACGGACCGGTACCAGTCCACGGACCGGGGCTTGGGGACCACTGCTCTAAACCACTGTATACATACAGAAAGCCATGTCTTTGTAGTGTTTAAAGTAAATATGTCTGTTCAACCCTGTCAAATGCTTTCTGTAGCATCCAGACAATAAAATCACTGGATGTTGCAGAGATGTGGTTCCATGGATTATTTCAAATCATCTCATATAATTTGCAGCCTGGAGAGCTTTTACAAACATTTCTTGGTCAAAATGAACTAATAAAGGAGCCACTTTCTCTAGTAGCATATAGTATTTTAGCAAATATTATATCATCCGTATTCAGCAAACTAAGTTAGCAGTCTGTTAGTATCAGTTTTCAAGGGTTGATATGCATGTTTTTGTTATTTCAGATCAATCAGATTATGGTTGATCAGCAGAACCTCTGCAGACTTTGACACACTGAGGATATTTGGAGCATTTCAGTGAGCTGTGTTGGAGGAGACATATCTACACCAGCCCATGAGGATGGGAGCTAAACACCCAGGACCTAGTCTTCCCGTCTGTGATGACTGTGAAAGCTGTCGTTTGTCCCAAGCTTTACAGGAAAACTGAAGCTCTGGCACAGGAGACTTGGAAAAAACAACTGATTGGAAACTGAAAGCAACTGGAGCACAGAGAAACTAGCACAGAGGATACTTGACAGTGAAAATAGGAGAATCTGGCGAGGAAACTGACAAGCTTATAACTACTTGGAGAATTGATGAGTGGCTTGAGAACCAGGTGTGACTAATAAGGAGAAAAATAGAACCAGACCAGGGACACTGAGGGAAGGTGACTAATAAGCACAGAAGAGCCTGAACAAATACACAAACCCATCAACTCAGGAAAACGACTAACATCATTCCATTAATAAATACAAAAGAATATGAAAATACTCCTCTAAACTTACCTTACCTTGCCTGAAGGGAGTCATACACCATAAATATTCTGCTTTGTTTTGTTTTTTCTTTCACGTTTTTCCCACAAAACATGTTTTAATAAATGAAGCCAACCTTAATTTTATTTGATGGACAAAATCCCTCTCATTGTGTTAATTACATCTTGAAAACGTGCAACCAATAGGATAGCTTCCCATAGAGGTTCCCAAACTGTGCCATTGTAGTGTGTGTGTGTGTGTGTGTGTGTGTGTGTGGTGGGGGGGGGGGGGGGGGGGGGGTATGGTTTAAAAAAAAAAAAAAAAAAAAAAAAAAAACACGGT
>CAEGAF010115320.1:0-23209 GCA_903067075.1 Micropoecilia bifurca
AAAATTGTGTTTTGTGTTTTTGACAACCCCCCCCCAATAAAAATTACGCCACTATAAAAAGTCAAAAAAATAAAAAAAAATATTTTGCCAAATTTTTTTTTTTTTTTTTTTTTTTTTTTTTTTTTTTTCCAAAAATTTGCACAAGCTCAGACTGAATGGCAAGCATCTGTCATTAGAGTTTGGTGTGTTATATATTATTTTCAGCATTATTGAGAAACCACTCAGATTCCACTTTTAGAAGTTTACTAAATGGTTAAAAAAAGTAAGTTATTTCATTTATAGTTGTAAGAATATGTCACAACCTGTAAAATTATTGGAAAGGTGGAACAAATGAATGTACAAGTGCATTAGAGGTCAATACCTAATTATTGATTTATTCTGGATTTTCAAATCAATAAAAAAAACGACCAGATTCAGATTCTACCTCTGAGGAAAAGTTACTATTTACTGATCAATGATAATAGCAGAGAAAAATGTGCATTCAAATGGGAATCCTAACTATAATAAAAGTGTTTTCCGTCAATTACACAACATGTCAGTTGCTCATTAGGAAGAACTTCAAAACTAAAATGTCCTTTCAGTTCTCTGGTGCAGATTTGTTATGTGCCTGAACAACTAAACGTGTTCCTGGTCCCTGTGTTGTGGCCTGGCTGACTTAGATGACAGATCCCCGCTGCAGTGGTTTGCTGGAGGACATCATCCCTCCCGTCTCCTCCTCATGACCGCATATGCTATTTTCACTAAAACAAACTCCTTCCATTTGGTGCAGACAGATGGCCGCCCGCCCGCCGGTCCTCAAGTCTGGTTCTGCTGGATCCGGCACTCCACTGTTGGGATCCCCTCGGTAAGACGCACGTCAATGTTTGACAATACTGTGTTGGATTTGGACCGAAACCCACCGTGTAAAAGTAGTTTGTGTGAACCGCCTGTGGTAGTCCAGTTGCATCACAAGCTCACTTTTTAATAATAATCTACTGACTTCCTCATCCAAAACAAACAAAAAAATAGGGTTTTAAATTTGAAACTGGATAATAATCTTAAATGGCAGCCAAATTAACACAAGATTGAAACACAATCAGCCTTTTTCTATGTTAATCTATACACTTGTGGAACAAGTCAGCGTCGGGCCGGGGGCCGGGGCCAGTTACCGGGCCCCTAAGAATCACCCGGCCCCTTACTGCACCAGCTGCTGGAAACTGTTGAGGGGGGGTAACATTAAATACACCTTCTCAACAGGCGGGGGCGCACTTTCTCTGTCTATAATCACCCATTACTCCCTCCCTGCACCTCCAGACCCAGGCCCCCCATCCGGCCCGGTTCGGGGGGGCAACCGCCCCCCAGCCCTCCCTATAGCTCCGCCCCTGCATGTGTATGTCTGGACATAGATCTCACAGAAAAACCTGAGGGGTGAGCAGAGAACGGGGAATCTGATATTTTTTCTGTTAATTACATCTAATGGGAAAGATTTTATGCATTTACTTCAATGCTTATTATGAACCTTTAAACAGGGGTAGTAATAGGTGTTGCATATTGTACATGTAAAAATTTAAACTTCCTAGTCTAGCAAATTGAGTTGAATGAGTAGATACAAAGCAACTGATTAATGCACTTAATTCAAGAAAAGAAAATCCACGAATACAAACTTTTTTTTAGGTTAAAAACCCAACTTGTGTTTGGCAGAGCAGACACAGCACAAATTTCCATACATCAACTTGATTTTTATTTCACTTTTTTTTTTATTCGCTTGATCATCATCTCCAACCCAAAGACAAGAATACACAGCATAAATTGAAAATAATCCATTTAATAGTTTACAACTTCTCATCTTTAAAGATTATTTCATATTTTCAGTCTGACATTCACACTCTCCTCAAAGCAATGGAACTGGAAAACAGGGAATCTCACGCCGCTCCCTTCCCCACCAACAAAAAACACACAAAATTAATTAAAATCTGACTGGTTTTCAGACGTTTTCGGGCTGGGCGGGTCGCTGAGATCAGGGAAGGGAGTCACAGGTCATGTTTTCAGAGCAAAGTGAAATCAGTTCCCCCCCACCCCCCTCTTTTTAAAAACAAATAGAAAAGGACCAGGATGTGCATTTAGTTGCCCTTTCAAGCCCTTTACAAAACGACTTCATCCCAGCAAAGGAAGGGAAAAAAAAAAGAAAAACACAAGAGATCCAGACTATGGATTTGCATTTTCTTTGCCCCTAAAATGAAACAAAACAAAAAAATAAAACAGTATCCAGGTTGTAAGCTCATGATGAACGATTTCTAATTGCACAGTCGTGCTGCCCCTCGACCGACGGGAGTGTGGCAGATTTGAACATTTAAACTTTTCTTGCATTTGCAAAAGACTTTTCACGTCAAGAGTAGAAACGACCAGATTTGAACATTTAAACTTTTCTTGCATTTGCAAGACTTTTCACGTCAAGATTAGAAACGACCTTATTTACAGTTCTTCACATGCAGCTCAGAAGCTGAGAGTTGAAATTGCAGCCAAAAGAATTACGTCCTATGCGGATAAAAGACCGACAGCACACAGTCGCGCTCTCTCAAAGATGATTTTCTTCTCACACACACACACACACAGACCTGACCACGTCACCGACAGGAGCTGGTTTCCTTCCTCCTCAGTTATAGTGTCCAAAGCTTTAATGTTGGGCTCACGTCCATTTGTAGAATGTCAACAGCTTCATAGAAAGAACTAATCAGGCGTGATTAACATACAGCTTGAATAAGACCACACACACACACACACACACACACACACACACACACACACACACACACACACACACACACACACACACACACACACAAATAGGTGTATGAAACGTCCTCTCACCCTGTCAGCCTTCCATTCTACACAGCTCCCTCTTGTGTTCACTACCTTGTAGCACATGCTTCATCTGGTTTGCCTCCATAAAACAGAAGTAGATGAAATAAATCTATTTAAAAAAAGCTCTAAAAGTGATTTACATTACAAAAACCTTGAGCTTCCACATGGATTTTACAGCATCATTTTGGATTGTAAATGACAGTCAAACCATGCAGGTTAAAAGCAAACCAATTTACCATAAAGGGAACCTTAATTTAAAAAGAAAAACAATGCAGGCATGGCAGTCATAGTGTCCTTGCTTTTGGATGGAGAGAGAAAGAGAGAGAGCGAACACCAAAACAAAAACGAGCTTCACAAAAACAAACAGTAGGTTGAAGAGAAGATCAAGAGAGCATGTAAGGCCAAACGAAAGATGAGTCTTGGCAAGGGAGCCGCTCTGCAAGAGGCCGTGGGTGCGAGGTGTTCGAGGGGGGGAGCACAACTCAAGTCGCTGCTCCTCAGTAGTACAGTGCATCATTCAGTGTGTGTGTGTGTGTGTGTGTGTGTGTGTTAAAACCACATTAGAAACACACCTTCCAGGATCCTGACGACGCCAGGGCGTGACGTCCAATCAGGACTCAACAGGAAACCAAATAAGCTCCACTGCATCCTTTTAAGATTACTTTTTGTACATATATGCATACAATTATACTTTCCAACTAATCTTTTATGTGGATTTTATTTAATCTGATCAGCGTTTTTTTGTTTTACAACTATATACAATGTACAGGCAGATCATAAATCTTTTACAATGAATGAGTGATGATACATAGTTGTCTCCTTATAGACCGACTAAATCTATTTAGACAATGTACATTGTGAGTAGTTGGAATTTTGTTTAGAAAATGATATCTAAAAAAATGATGAAAGATAGTACAATAGACAAACATTTGTAAAAGCCCTCAGTATGTACAGAAAAAAAGCCAAAAATAGCATTCATCAACAAACAGAAGAAAAACGTTCAGCAGAAAAAAGATTTCTCCATATACACATATCATGAGCTCAAAAATATTTCCAAAGCTAATAGTATATCTCTGATTTGGTCACAGAAGTTAAAAGATGAGTGAAGCATAGTGAGAGGAGTTATATCAGCGGGTCATAGTGAGGCTGTGAGTTCAGTAATGAGATGCACAGGCTGCTGTTAGTTTTCTTCATGCAGACGCTCCCCAACCCTCCGTTGCATTTGGCGACTAAACAAAAGCTGCCGATGTCCTGCCACTAAAGTTAACAGAAAGAAAACAGAGTGAGGTATTAAGGTTCCTATCCGGCATGCTTCTGAGGAGCGTGAAGACGGCTTCCAAAAAAAAAAAATTTAAAGAAAGTTTCCTTAGCTCCGACTAATAATTCAGTCTCTGTTGCTTGAAGGATTTTGGGGAGGATTTGAAAAATAACCGATGCCAGCTTGTCGACATTTGCACACATTAGCTGCCATTAACTTTGCTTTAATTATAGGATCTGAATATTATCGACTCTCGTTTTTATTAGAAATCTGAGAAAATCAAAATATAATTTGAAATATTTTAATATAATTTACAAATTCCTGGACCAAAATTGTTGCTCAGGTTAGTGGTATTTTAGTTCAAATCCGTCACGAGCGACAGACGATGCTCACTTTTTTTTTTTACCCAGCTAAAGTCAGAAAGGCACATCACTTTGATATCAGGCATAATTACTGCAGAAACAAAACAAACTCTCACAAAATCAGTGCCGATAAGATGAGCATCCCCGACCAAAAAAAAAAAGACTTGGAAAGAAGAATTAAGAGAGGGGAAAGAAAAGCATTCAGTGCAAGTTACTACATTCATGACGAGCTTCATTTACATGTGTGAGCATGGTGAGCAAGTTCAATCAGGTTAAACAAATCAGAAACAGAAGTCAAAATGCAGTCCCGACTGATGACGCGCAGATGCAGGAAAAGTTTAAAATGCAGATCTGTCTCTAACACAAACGCAGCTCGTTTTCAGGTGAGCTTCAGAGCGACAACGTATTCACCGCAGTACATCAAACTTACTGTTCTGTACAGATCTACAAGCTGTCGATTCCCTAAGGATGAGGCGTTGGGTGAGGGGAAATGTTCTGAACCCGGCCACAGAGTCGGACGAAGCGGTTTACGAACAGAATCAGAAAAATCCCCCACACTGTCCCCCTCGGAGCTTAAAGTCCAGATGTGATTGTGACCCCAGCACACATGCATTTAGCAAATTAATGTAATTCAGAATGAATACAACTCTGAAGTTATATTGTTGACAGTGTGGAGAAAGAAAACGTTTTCAAAGTTTTTCCTGCTGGCATCATAGGAATGATGGTTTGTGAAAGCAAAGCCAATCCTACCGATCAAGGGAGCAAATGCCTCAAACTGCATTTAGGATTAAAAAAAACTGAAAAGAAAGAAAGAGCCCAAAGGGGGCAACACTTTTTCAGAGGTAAAGTGTGCCACAGTGGACGGTGCGCATGAATCCTTCTGGGTGTGGTGATGGAGGGCTGTGAGAAAAATGCATCAGCATACTAAGAGATCAATTAAGAGCAGAAAGAGAAAGTTCAATGATTGATATGTTTTTTTCCCCCCAATTACTCTTGTAAAGCCAACAGGGTCTTCGTAACATCTCCTCTATCCTCCTGATGCTCTGCTGCTTCCCATGCAACGCGAGGGCAGCGGTCTGCAGTGATGTCACAGGGCGGTCCGTTGGAAGAAAGGGTGGGAGGTGAAGAATGTGTGGGAGGAGGGGAAAAAAAAAAAAAAAAGGTTTTCATAGTTCCCTTGGTGGGGCTTTTTGGAGGCAGCAGGAGTCGGTCATCACTGCCACGACTGCGGGGGGAAATTATTAACCTCTGCCAGGTCCTGCACGGCTGAGCCTTTGTGGGTGTAGGTTAGTTTGATCCTCATTCGTAGTTGTTGCTGAAATTTTAAGGTTTTTTATTGTGAAAAACAGAAATCTTTGTAAGAAAAAAATATGGATGTTGTAAATATGGATGTGTTGTTATGAAACTAAAAGATAAAGAGATATTGGAAAAGAAACTGACCTTCTGTGGGTTGAGAACTCTGATGACCTGTGTTACGGTTCCCTGGCTGAGAGCTGGGACAACGTTACTGCTGGGGGAAAGGAGCTGCAGCTGGAATGTCTGACAAAAAACAACAATTTCAGATGAGACAATAAAAAACATGGAAAAAACGCTTTAAAATGACGAGTTTAGTTAATTTACAAAAGATGGGTGTCTAGGTCAAATGACTTTTAAAAATGTTTCAAATGTTTTAAAAATTTAGGCAAATTTAGGAGCATGTATGTTCCGCATAACTCCAAAAATTTCCTTATAATTTTAAGAAAAAATATAATTAGTTTTATTAAAATGCTGCAAAAACAGAAAAAAAGCTTGTGATATGGTAAGATCCAAGGTAAAAGTCCAGTACTTGTAATACTAACATTAATAATTCATTAACATTCATTTATTTTTGTTAAAACAGAATTTTTATTAATTTTTTTTAACCTCATCAGCAGTTACAACTGCTTTCCTTCAATGCTGACTGGATGTGTGTGTGCGTGTGCATGCATGTAGATGCGTGTGTGTGTTTTGCAAATGCAAGCTATGCTCATGCCCACTCATTGGTCAGCTTTGTCCAACCTGATTTGCATGCAGAATATTCAGACATTGCTTTTAAACACCAAAAAAATTGTTTTTTAGTTTATAAGACTTTTCATTATTTTGTAAGTCAGAGATGTAGCAGCCAAACAATTAGAATTTGTCATAAATCTTAATTTTCAGTCAAAGTTAGGATCTCAAAACATAAACTTGTGTAAAATAGCTTGTTATCTTTGGGAACAAATTAAACATTTAAAAAAAAGAATTCGGTAAATGAGTGAGACGTCTGTTATATAGAGGATTGTTGTTTGATTACCTTTGGTACTGCAGCCTGAAAAACAAAGTCGGTCATTTCAACCTCTGTTGAGTTGGTGGCATGGATGGTGATGACTGCGATGTTTGGGTTAGGGTTAGCTCTCTCAAATGTGAAGTCTATTTTTAGACCATTCTTCTTGTATGCAGTCATGGAAGGAATACCTATGCAGGAGATTCATGGAAATCATTTCACAATAAGATCAGAGTTGCCAGTGCAATAAAAATCTCAGCAAAAACACCAACTAAAGACTCATAATAAGCAGATTTCTTTAAAAAACTACAGCACATTTGTAGCTCAGAGGAGGAACACACTCCTACCTGCAGCTGCAATGTCATTGAACAGGGGTTGTGAAGTGAGGCCGTCCAGCAGGAAAGGCGGCTGGGAAGTGGGCACTGAGGGAGCAGGTGCCAGACCCCCTGAGGAAGTAACAAAATCAAATAGGCTTTGCTAGATGTTTTAGAAAATATTCTTTCATAGATAAGTCATTTTTTTAAATCAATGTCCAAGTTGACTCTTTACAAGTGTCTACTACAGCAGAGATTTATTATACAGAGTAAAAAATGAACTTGAGGTTAAGTTAGATCCAGAAGAACAAGTTGACACTGATAACAAAGCCAAAAATGTACACCAAGTTGTTGATTTTTCCTTTAAACAGATTCAGAGAGCGCTTTCAGGTGAGCGTCGTACCGCTTAGTGAGAGGTCACCCAGGAGGTCAAGCAGCTCTCCTCCAGCTGAGGCAGGCTTTGTGGGAATCGTAGTCTGGATTACCGGCACCACATCGTTTCCACCCAGCAGGTCTAACAAATCATTAGCCTACAGAGGAAAGACAAAAAGGAGACTTCATCGATACATGTAACCATTTAGTAGATTAACAAATAATAGCACTATGGAAAGTTAGAGACAAATGAAAACAAGTTCAGTTGAAAACTTTAGTAAAAAAAAAAGCTTATAAAGTCAAAGGCTGTCAGCATTGATCTAGGTGTTTAACTTGCATATTAACAATAAATATTCTTAGAAATTCTTCTCACTTGGTTTGTTGGTTGGGTGACAGGCGGTGGATGTTTTGCCTCCACAGTAGATGGCTCAGTCTCTCCGTTTGTCTGTACGATTTCTGTGGGACCGTTGGAGGCCGTCTTCTCCATGATGGGCATACGTTCAAGAAGAGCTGGTCTATAAAGGAATATATATATATGTATATATATATCTCTGTTTAATAGCATAAACAAGGTCAATCTACCTGCACCATCTTTAATTTGTGTTTTTCACCTGGGTGTAATGTTTTTACATCAGATTTCAACACTTTCAACACTGCAGTATGTCATAAACTTCATAATTATTAACAACATGTATATAAAACTATTGTTACAACATTCCTTTTCAAGGCAAACATTTTATAATTTATACTTTTCAGTGAAAAGGTAATTTGCATAATGTAAAACATATTTAGATTTTATTTTCCTGAACATACAATTTTAAAACACAAAGCAAACGAATGATGCTGCAAATTTCAGACACAACATAATTTAATCCCTACCTAGTATAAAAAATTATATAAGCATTTAAAATTTTACAGAAATGAACAAATACAAAACTCTAAATCTTCAGAAACCCTGAATATGGGTGTCCTACTTTTTAATTTTGTTAGACATCAGGAAGCTTCACCTCATGTGGTCGTATTTCTTGAAAAGTGCGTTGTACTCCACGGCTCTCTGCTGGAGCTCCACGTCGATGCTACTCCCGTATATCGAAACCACCTTCTTGATTCGGCTAAAGACACAAACAGAATTTTAAAAAAATTATTAAAATGTCACATAGAAGGAAGCAGATATGTGTTATTAACAAAAAAAAAGATCGTAATAATTAAAAGTCAAATTGCAGCCAAAGCTTAAAGTGCTGCTTAATCATTAATTAACCATGACTCCAAAGTGACAAGGGCAAAACAAAAAATTATTTTGTAATCATTTGTGGTCCAAACTATGGAAGAAGATTAGTGCCAAAAAAAAAAAAAAAAAATTCTGACTTTAATCTTAACTGAAATCATTTTTAGGAGACTGTCCATTTTACCCAATAAAATTATACATCTTCTCATGAATACAGTGCTCATATCTTTATGAAAGATAAATGATTCTGCTGCGTTTTTGGTTACTGCAACATGATTAAGCAGAAAGCTCCAATTTAGAAGTCTGGAAAATAATTTTTGTTAAAGTAATTACTCTTGACCTACAGCAATCTGGCCACAACTTTGTTCATGTGTTAGTTTTTTTTTACAATGATCTAAAATCAAGATTATAAAAAAAAGCTCCTCAAAAGTTGCAGTGTATTTGTCTTCACTTATATCTCAAACATCTGTTTGACATAATAAATCATGTGAGACAAAGTCATCTGTCCCTGTGAGTCATGGTTGACTCTGTCCAACAAGGCCAATAGTAAATATTTTTAGATGACATATAATCTTACGATATGGAAGCCGACTGTAATAAAATATCATAAAACTGTTGCAGAAAAACTGATACCGTTGGGAAAATAAATGCAGAACAAAGGAGGGAAACATTCACTCACTTCACGCTGCTGAAACGAGTCGACAGCTTCATGATGGCGGTGAGGGAATAGCCGCGGGTCACGGGCGTGGACAGATTGGACACCAGAAGACCTTCCAATACATCCAGAACTTCGTCCTCAGTCACCTGAGGAAACCACAACGTTCACCAGTGTGGTGATTCAAACAGGACTCCGTCTCATGTCTAGTCAGGATTTCTCCAAAAATACCTGGATGGGCTCCTCTTCCTCACACTGCCCTGACACCAGGAGGTCTCCGTATTCTCCTATGCACCACGACGCAACCTGCACAAGAGGTTGCTGGAAGGCAGACGGAAAACGCCACAAAGTTTATTCTGGATACTTAACATGGTCTGAAAATGTAAAATATCGATTACATTCACAGCATGCGCTTAACCGTAGATCAAACCAGAGCTTCTCTGACCTGTGAAATGTCGTCCAGCAATGCTTTGTAAAGTCTCTGAACCGTATACGCGTGCATCTCCACAGAGTTTGTGATGAGCTGGATCAGGTTGGGAACAGAGTCGTCTCGCACGTAGCTCCCTGCCTAAAACCGGTGACGCAAAGACAAACTCAAACTAGACTTCTTGCAGCCATGACTTTAGGGATTGGAAAGTTTCTGTAGCATACACACCGTTGTCAGTACTCTCATAATGGTGTCTATGTGCCATCTTTTCGAAGGAGCATATCTGGGAAGCAAAAGAATGAAAAGATTTGTCAAATAAATGGAAAAGTTATCCAACACTGTGGATGCAGGAAGACAAATGCTGTCAGAAAACAAATGGTATCAGCAAAATCCGTCAGACGATGGATCACTCATTTTATCATCATACAGCATTCCATATTTCTGGATGTGAAAACTTTACAGATGGGGTAACATATAGTGACTTCATTCTGTAATGCTTCAAAACAAAAAAAAAGCCTGAAATGACCCAGCCCAGGAGGGAGTGAGACATTAAAATCATTCTAAAGTATCCGAGTGCATGGAGAATGTTTGGCCTTACTTCTCAGCAGCTAGAAACACTCCTGATGCACAGTCTGCCTTGAATTCTGGGTCACAGGAGTCCAGGAAGTAGAGCAGCTCCTTCATCATGCCTCTGATGTTGTTGCCGTTCACCAGGGCAAAACTCAGCTCCATCGCACGTCTGCACCGAAACGGAGCATCGCGTCAAAAACAAGGAGACGAGCGGAAAAGAAGTGGAAGAAAAGCGAGATGTGACCTCTTAATGGAGACGTCCAGATCTTTTAAACAATCCACAATGGTGCTCCGATGCCTCTGCACCGCATTGTGATCCGTTTGTACTGTCTTTAGTAGAGATGTCAACGCCACATATCTGGAACAAGGAAGTTTTCAATGAAATGGAGTAACTGGGATTGAACTATATCTTTATTTAATCCACTCATAAAAGAACAAGATTGCTAAATGAAGTAATTACCTTATATTTTTGTCATTGTTAAGAAGGAAGCGACCTAGTATGTTAATGGCCAAAACCTGAAAGGTAGAAAAAAACAAGTATTTAGAACAGCAAAATCAGAAAGAAAGAAAGAAATACTAGAAGTTTGCCTTAAAGCAAAATAAACTAAATTTTAAAAATCCCTCACCCTCAGTCCACTTTCAGACTTGATGTCCATTATGGTCAGTACAGTCTCATACAGGATTGCATTACCTACATTTTTACTCGTCTCTGTGTTTGTCGCAACCTGCAAAACAGCCGTTGGTGAGCCACACTTTAAGCAATGCTCCTTTAAAATGACTAAATACATCAATGCATTTAATACTTATCATTCTAACCTGTGCGAGAATGTCATTCATTGCTTCACTGGAGTCGTCATCATTCTTGCCTAAAATTCTCAGTAGTCTCAATATCCGAACCTAAGGAAAAAAAAAACACTTCCTGTAATAACAGTAATTCACTTCTCTGAGCTTGATAACTACATGTCAGAACCGGTTTAGATCTTAGTGGCTTATTTAATTACAACAAAAGGTGTTTTCTGTGTGTATAAATTAAATACAGAAGTGCTGAAAACTCACTTCTATTTACATGTTCAAACCAACATAAAAGTTGAGTCAAACTGCGGTTTTAATAATGAAGACTTGCCTGCAGGAAAGGGTCGCTTATGCCTGACACATCATGTTCAGGAGAATATCCAGACATTATTAGGTTCTTCAGGATTCTCACCAACTGTGGAACCAGCTATAAAAAAAACAAATACCAACAACAGAAGAAATAAAAAAAGGAGAGGTCACAATATTATGCAGAGATCCCAGACTTACACCTGAACAATGTTTATAAACTAACTTATTAATAATAAGGTGACAAATATTCAAATGTGGGGAGTGAAACAGTGTTGGAGTTTCTGTTAACTATGGTGAAGAAAATGCATTAAACATTGGTGCAAAAATCTAAATTGTAAGGGTGTGAAATTAAAGGGAACTGGTCATTTCAAAGTGAGCAGCCTCTTGGAAAACCAAAATATGCAAAATATCTAAACTCTCAGTGTTCTTGAAGGAAATGTAATGTTGAGATTCTAGACATTAATATCTAGCAGCAGGATATCGTCGAGTCATTTTAGTTTGATCACATAACAGAAAACAGATCCATACTGTCATCCATTTTCATAATATGGAATGCATCTGATTTAATTATAGGTGATATTTGCACTTTTAATGATTATTTAACTCCAGGATTTAATAAAAATGCGCAACTAAATAGAAAAATCTGATAATATTTAATAAGAAAATGCATGGATACAAAATGGAAGTAGGTTGGAAGAAAAATGGCAAGAAATGGATACAAATTGTCAAAGGAGCAAAATATCAAATTTAGGCTTTGACAGTAAAAAAAATGTTGGGTTCAAGTATTTGACTATTAAAGTTAGCTTTTTTACACTTTAGGAAATGTGGAAAAAAGTGCTTATTAAATATTGGAAAACAAATTAAAAGTAGTTTTCTGTGTTAGTAATTTGTAAAATATTTGTAGTGGAGCAAACAAATTAGATAAAATGATATTTCAAGTCTTTGTATTCTTAAACCAAAAAGAAAAAAACAAAACACATAAGCCTTTTAGGTAAAAATATGTAAGCAAATACCAGACCAGGCTTATAGAAAGTAAATAAAAATGTTGCTCAAATCTGACAAGAACACTTTACAATATGGCCAGATAAAATTACATCCCATTAATATGTTTGCATACAGAACTAATTAAACTACCACTACATAGTGCGACTTGTGGATATCAACCATAAACCGCCAATTTCTCTCAAGTCTGTGATTAAACGAGTTGCACATTAAAAATAGTGGAAAATGTTTCTTACGAATGGATCAAAAACAGTTTTGTATAATATTTAAAAAACACTGACATAGTAATGATCACCGTACAATATAAAGAAACCAAAATTCTAACTGAAAACAAGACATGACATTACTGAACACAAGTCTGGGTACGTGAGAGGTGACCGTGAGGAGTGAGAACTATTAACAGCATGCACCAGCTATGAGATCAGAATGTCCTCTTACCTTCTCATTCTAACACAATGCAGGAATTGTAACAAAGACAAATGACAGAAAAAATATGAAGTAGATGTTAGGGAGGGGAAACTGGAAAAATCATTCACTTTCAGAGAGCTTCAGATAATGTTCAGAATTATGAGCATGAGACGCGGCGGTCTAGTTTTATACACTCGTATAGGAGAGGAACAGCAGCAGTCGAGCAACAACAGGGGGAAAGACAGTGGGAGGAGATTAAAGATCATCTGAAAGTAGGAGAAGACCCGTATCATAATCTGGTTTAACATATCTGCCGATCTAAGTCCTAAAAAATAAAATGTGCAACTGAAGGAGAATGAAATGTGACATGAGTTTGAGACAAATGTGCCAGTAGTTGCTTGACTTTTTTTGTGCTAGACAATCCGTACCTTTCTGAAGTGGGCCAGCATATCAGGACTTCTTTCACACATCTCGGTGAGGAGGACGACAGATGTATGCAGAACACCTGAGAGGACAGGAGGGACAAGTGATTTTCATTTACATGCAAATCTACAAATTGCTCAATAATATTTGTGATTAAAAATTGCTATCAGTTTCATAGTCCTAACTAGCTTTATTGGTTGAACCTGTGAAAGTCTGTCTCTGTCATTTTACACTGCAGCACAAAGAGCAACAACATAATATTGCTGTAATTCACAAGGTCACTCATTGCATCTCTGAATTTACAAGGCAAAATAATAACTCCTCCACGGCAGTAAAGTGTTAGCGACGGCCAAAAACAGTAGAAGGCCGCCACACTGCTACTATTTACATAAATTGGAAAGAATAAAAAACACTAACCAAAATTCAGGAGATGTTAACCTTTCAGCATTTCCCTCTCCAGCACTGCTAGAAATACTAATCCCAGCCTTTCTGACCGCTGTGTGACTCTCCTGACCCAAACCTCACAGAGAACCGATGGAGGATCTTAAAGACGACAGACTTTAAACTGAGCAGACGAGTTAAAACCTGTGATTTTAACTTGTGTTCCTCATCTCCTCTGCAGAGCCACAGGGTGAATATATACTGTACAGTATAAGGAACCTATATGTATTATGTAATACTCCAACTTCTCAGAAACTGCATTAAATTTTTATTGGCAGCAAGGCACAATCATCAAAACTATCAACAATAAACAAGCGAATAAATTTCACCCTGCATGCAGCAAACCTATACAAGGGTTTCACTTTAACTGAGTTACTGAAATATATTTTTCGATGTTACTGTAATTTATGAGGATGTGAGCAAGACTTGATCTATTAAATTACATTTCTATGACAGTTATAAGCAAATAAAGTGGTACATATTAGAATCTAGGCAATTAATCAAGTTCCAAGAGTAATTCCATTTTTAAACATAAAAAGTTTGCAATTCCCTGCTTGGCTTAATCAGCACGATGCTGGTGGTTTAAATATTACTGCTGCACAAGTTGCTTACATCACAGTTTGAGACGAAGATGCAGTTCCAATATACTAATTAGAAAAATGAGATTTGGCACACGGATCATTTCAAATAAAATACCAAATTAGCCAAGCATGACATCGGCGATTCAGTATTCAAGCAGAAAGTCAGAATCCTTTGCGTCAAGCCCGCAGAACAGAACCAACACAAGGTAATGTTTTGCGTAAACATCAGCGCTTAACGGTACGGCTTCTTAAACTGTGGGCAGAGCCGCTTGGCTCAGAACAGACGCTGTATCTTTCAACACAGCTGCCTTCAGTTCAGCCTCCCCAGGGCATTTACTGCACACCTTCCTCTTCTGTCAACTTACTGATGCCACAAAATCTTCATTAGAGAACTTGTGGCCATTTAAAAACAAGCTCTTCAAAGGGCCAGGAGTAAACAGCTGCAGCAATAACTAAATGCACCTCTGTCCTATTTTATGGTCATTTCATCGAAAAGAAAACTGTCCAACAGAGACATTGTGTTATTTTCTTATTTGCCCTGTGCTCCATACAATGGGCTGCAGACAAACCTAAGTGTTTGGCAGGTCAATAGGTTTCAATGTCCTCTGCAAAGGGCGCGACAAGAATGTAGTTGTACTCGACGTGGCACTGTGAGTCGAAGGAAACTGGACGGATTCTGCATTTCTGTGGCCCTCAGCTGGCCCCTGACGTTCAGTTTCCACTTACCGTGGTTCTTCTCACTCAGCAGGTTTTTTGTGGCTGGAAGAAACATTTCCATGAGCTCTGGGACCTTCCTGATGACGTGGACTGCACACAGCGCTGCCTGTTAAAGATTGAAATAAGAGATGGTTGAGCATCGTTTCTTATTCCATTTCACCTCTACGTTTCATCTGCAAACCTCTAATTTTCACATATGAAAGCACAAAAACCAAACAAAGTGAACATTACCTTTTTCCTTAAGTACGAGTTGGACGTTTTAAGCAGCTTCTCTACCTCCCCCGCCAGGTCACGACACATTTCTGAGGACCCCATGCAGCCTAAAGTGCACAAAGCCAGGCCTTGGACGTACTGTGTGCTGTGATTCAAATCACTGGTGTGGAAGAAACGAGTCGCATAAGCCGTGGAAACACAGCAGAATAAAATGGAACCGTTCTAAATATTGTAATGCAGGTGGCCACATGAGGTTAGAGCACATTATGATTTAGCAAGGAAGAAACAAAACCTCTACAACAGAGAACAGATTATGATGTGTTTTTTGCGTTTCAGTAGTAAACAACTCAAGATCTGAGTTTATATCTAAATCACCACTTCACACAGCTGCAAGCAATTTGAGTTTCACTTACTTTTTAATGCAATTTGTCATTAGTAAATGAACGTCCTGTCTCTCGTCCAGAAGAAGCATAGCTCCCAAATAACCTATCCGTTTGTCAGTGAACTTTTGGGATGCAATCAGCTTCAGACACTCCAGCTAGAGACAAGACAAAGAGTCACAACACACTCAGGTCATCATCTCTGAAACGTTACCCTCATTGGAAATCAAACGAGATTTAAACCTCCTAGTCAAGACACACACACCTGCCCAAAGTGGGCCGGGTAGCCCAACATGTGCATATAAAGTAACTTTGCCACATTTCTGCAACGGTATGTGTTGTCTTCCTCTCTGAAAGACGAGCGGATAGCAGCACACTCTTTCTGGATCATCTCTCGCTCCTCTGCCTGGGTCCGTGCCGTCCGGATGGTCCGGATCAGCTCCCGCAGTCTGATCGGAGCTGGCATTCTCTGGAGAACACAGAAGATTGGGAAGGGTGTTACCTACCAACACAAGACCACATCACGCTCAAAACAGGAATCAGTCCTCTAGGAATCGGCAAACAGCCACCGTTAATTACTTAAAACACCCTAAGATTACTCACTAAAACTACCAAACAAAGTTGTAAATAGTCAAAAAATGTATACATTTTTTGGGAATGAAATAATCTTCACCTGAAGTTCATTCAAAGTGAGAACAATTTTGTGTTTAGTTCAGTTTTTGCTTGCATAAACTGTGTGTTGGTTTCAGGACGCTGAACTCCTCAGCAGAATTAAGAGCAGAAACAGGCGAGAAGAACGAGTGAAATTTAATTCCCTCCACAGAGAAGCTTCTAGGAGCACAAGAGCACAAAGCTTAAAATATTTATGAAGACAACATGCTTTGTCGTGAAAAGAAATTTTGCACTAAATACCGAACATTAAAATTAATGAAAATAAGATACAAAGGGAAAACGAAGCAAAAACAAAAGTGCGAAAGCTGCACAATCACTTTGTTCCAAAAATAAATCACTTTCGATACAAAAATCAGATATCTGTACTTCTTTTATCCAAAATCTTCTAATCAGTTCAAAGTCTGGAAGCGTAGCTCTAGAGATAAATGGTAAACCTCTTCAAAATATCAATAAACCAGAAGATTTCACATCCTTGCAACACTAAAATATAAAAAAGTACGACTGCAGCTGTGATTAACTAGCAGACCAACACCTGTAGACTCATTACAGCAGGTCTAACTACCCACGTCACATCGAAAGCTGTGCAGAATATTAATTTATAGGAACTTTTCTGCGTCCTTCACGCTTCAGCTGATAACAACACTGGTGTGGTTGATGCAAAAGCAGCTGAATTTGAGCTGAACTGGAAATAGTAAAACGTAAAATCCCACCTGATGATAAGAGTTGGAAGCAATTTGTGCATAAAGCACGTCCAGAGCTCAGTGCAACCCTGCGTAGCTTTAAAAGAAGGAGTCGCGTGGCTTCATGTTTGAATATCAACAGCATGCCAATCATGCCTGCATGTGTCTAACACAGAGCCAGACAGAGAGAGGGACAGCAGAGGAAACAATCTTTATGGGAAAAAAAAGTCGGAAAAAAAGACCAACTTCTGTATGCTGTTATTAAAAAAAAAATTTAAAAAGATTTTTTTTGTTGTTTAATTTCGAAACAGAATTTTCAGTAGTATTATCAACCTAAAAGGATCATTACTGCAGCCATCTGTCTTCGTTTGTCACTGAAGCCTTTTATCATAAAGAGTACAGTCACATAATGAAGGTGAAAAGTCACAAAAAAATATGGTAATTACCTTTAGAGCGCATGGATTTTACCTTTGCTTTCACAAAATGGAGAGGATGTTAGTTAAAGAGGAACAACGTTTTTTCACGCACAACAAAGGGCCTTTAGAAAATCACTATAAACTACCAGATGAACTTATTAAAACTGCATAGGACACTGGGAAGGACTTTAAAACAGCCTGCCAACACTTTCACTGAAACCAAACAGTTAAAGATGTGAGATGGTTTAGTTAATAACGATCGGTTTTTGATTTGTCATCTGTCCCTTCAGCCTGAACACTCTCAAACAGTAATTTAGATGTTTTACAACACATACAGGCGACACTTGGGATTGGCACTGTCGATTTTATTTCATCATAATGTCCTGTGGCATTTATATAATCATAAAAATTACTTGAAATTTAGTTTTAAAACATGTCAATATTTCTTTTCAATAAAAACATCCGTCTCTGCATAGTATCACTCATGCAAATGTAAGAACTGCTCTAAAAATAAAACTTAGCCATCACCACATCAGTTGCATTTATTTAAACATAGCGCTAAACAGCACACAACGACTTCATTCAATCTCAATTTCAAATTCAATTGACTTCCCTGTGAAGTGAAGCCTAAAGTCCAGAAGGAATTCATCCACAATAAAAGCCTAAAATATGAGCATTTCTGTGTTACATCCAGATCAAGTTGATATGTTCAACTTCCTTAAGCAGTGAGATTTGGATAACTTTTTAACTTTGCAACCAAAAGTAAAAGAAAGAAAAAAACAGGCCTTACAACATTTTAAATTACAAGTCGTGATTTGGTCAGTTCGTTATGGTAACGGCTGACAGAGAAAGACGGATCTGGACCGAGGGAGTAAAGGGAAGGTCCTTTGTTGGAAAAAAAAAAAGAAAGTGGTGTGTTGCAGCTGCTATTCTAAGAATTCACTTTGATCAAACAGGAACAGAGAGGGTGGGCAGCCAAGGCCACACTTTAATAAACCCAGAGAGCTAGTCTGTTCTAACACCATTTAAATTACCTGAGCTGAATGGGCTCAGTGTTGGGCTCCGTGAATCATGATAAAGCATCTCTTGCTGTGCTTATAATCAACACAAAAGGTAAATCCAGCGACTGCCGGGAGCTGATTGAATTACAGTACCATGTTTTTGCAGTGCAACAATATAATTTACTACAATCATCATCTATTTTTCTTCCTACCTTTTTTTTGTGAAAAAACGACCCATTACTGCCATTTTCTGTAATTGCCATGTAACCGAAACAGCTAGTCGAGTTCAGGGGGGAAAACAACATCAGATGGATGTGAAAGAAAAAGTTGTTTACTTATTCTGAAAAAATGTATGAGGTGGTGATCAGGGAGAATGAAAGACTTCTAGCACTTTGCTCTAAAACAAGAAAATCACAAACAGACACGTCAAAGCCTACAGGTTCGTCTTAAACGCTTCCATTCATAACTTAAAGAAAACAAAACCCAAATCGGCATTTTTGGGTCATTTTATGAAAGATCCACCAACACAAATTTATCAGGGACAAAGCAATCCAAAGGTCCAAATGCAAAACCCTACAGCGTGCGTCTTTATGTTACAAACAAATCCTTCTTCCTGTTGGCATAGTAGAGACAGGAACAATTAAAAAAATAACTCTACTCCCATTTTTCCACAGAGGAGTTGACTTACTGACTCACATCAAATGTAAACTCAGAGATCAGGCACCATTTATATGGCTTCGTATGAAAACACTAAATGAAATTAACGAAACATCACAGGAATGTGTTGCAACAGATGATTCATCTTACTCATTTTTTTTCTTAAAGAAGAAAACATATTCAAGCCTTTGCTATCAGCTCAGCATGTGCAATGTAAACAAATTCATCCATAAAAACACAAATAACAGACGTGTGGTTAATGTTGGCGAACTTCTACACAGACAGGCCTCTGCAGCAGTCACAACTCTGACGTTTGTGTCAAGAGGAAAAGGATTTAATCCCATAATTGTTCACAAAAGTCACAATCAAACTGACCTTTAAACACAATATCCTAAAACGTGTTAAGGCTGAATTATATTTGCACTGGAAAAAGCTGCAGCCTGAGGAAGCAGCAGCCTCTCCTCCTCATGGAGACTAGTCTCTATTTTGCATGTTGCCATAGGGCCTGGTGTCTTTGTCTTTTGGGGATTGAGGCGTGGTTGTCTACTTTAAATCCAATTAGGCTGCTATGCATTGTTCAAAGGCTACATTACCAATGACAGCATCAATTGAATCACAGGAAAAAAATGTTACACTACAGTTGTAGGGAGCTTGTAGAGTTAAAACACAGACAATGTGAATAGTAGGTTAAATGAAATGCTACTTTTGGGCTGCAATTTATGTGTGTGTGTCGTTTCTTTTTATTATCAGAAACAGACAATTAATGCTCCATTGAAAGAAGATGTTTAGCTGGTGTCCTAATTACAGCATAATCATTTTTTGCACACAAATTTGGCTGTTTTACTCGACTCTGTACACAAACATGACGTAATCCCAACATCATGTTCTACTGTAGATCAAATTGTTGATTAAAACAATTGCTTTATGCTACGATTTCTGCTTCAGAAAGCAACAAAATGACGTGCTTAGCTGCAAGATTCCATCTTTTCAAAATGAATAGAAAACTAGAACAAGGTAACTGCAAAACAGTGAGATCTAAATCCCAAATCAAAACACGAACAAGTAGCTAAATTAAACTTAGAAGTAGATAAAAAAATGACTGTAAAAGTGGCGAGACTCTCCCGAAAAGCCCATGTTCACCTGCTGAACGTCACCGTGGTTCGCTCACTTCCTCCTTCCAGCTGACTTCCTCAACAATAACATACTTTGTGCACCAATTTACACCAACAAGACCACCGTGTGTAAAGTAAAAGCCTATATGATAACAGTCGATCAAATCGAGACAACGTCAACGCCAGAAAAGCCTCTTAAAACTTTAGTAAATCCACGTCCACGTCGTCAGCACATTAGCAAGAGCTGCCCACAGCTTCCTGGATTTCCCCAAATGCAACGTTTGCTTAGGGGTGAATTATTTTACACGTCGTCAGAAGGTATTAAAAGTCTTTCCCAAGCGCACGGAGCAAGGTCTGAAGTTACAGAAGGAAAGCACACCTGCGAGGAAGTAGCTATCAGCGAGCTAACCCTGGTATGTCAGGGAACCTGAAAGGACATGGCATCAGTTTGACATCACGGCGTCACCGTGACTGAAAAAGTCTCCTTAAACTAGTGTTTATATTGACAGCATAGCATCAGGCGAATGGAAAACAAGACCGGGGGGTCACTGAAGCCCCCCTCTAATTACCGACTGATCTCAACATGATGCAGTTTAGGCCTTCTTAGCGTTAGCTAGCTCCCTGACATTTCTCTGTCAAATGCACCATTTACCGTCGAAATTAAAAGGCGACCGAAGGTTTTTCTTACTTATCAAAAGAATAATCACTATATCCTAGCATTTTAAGTTGTTACGACTTGTAAGACTTGGTCAGTAGTCACACCACAGCAGTCCACATACTTAGCCCAGCAACTTAGCTGCTGACAGGCACAACCCCGGTGCACTGAGGGCTGCGACTTCCTATGCTGCGCCTAACTGTCAGTTGACATCGCAAGTACAGTCAAAAGCACTCGTATTTAAGCACAGGTAGAGACACTTCCACATATTTGTGACAACATGGTACTTTCTAAATGTACTTACGAGCCGTAATGATGCCAGAAAAGAACTGGAATCGTCTCTATTAGCAATGGAGGGAGGAACACACTAGACATGCAAAATGGTGGCTACTCTAGCCTCAGCACATCTACTGCAGGCGGAGGATTACACTGACAGAGATTGGTCAAAGAAGTGAGTAGGGCAGGTGGATGGGGCATATAATCAACAATACTTCAAAATTCCCATATTGCCATTTAGAATTGAATACATGACAATTAAAACAACGTATGTATATAAAGTTTAAAGTGACCACTTTAAACAACATTACAACTATTTTTAGAACGGCTTTTAATTAATAACCGGAACATGGATTAACTATGTTCTCCTTATTTCGTCACTGTAAAGTATCGCTTCATTTTTGTTTGTTGATTGTATTGTTTTTATCATGTAAAACACTCTGAACTGCCTTGTTGCTGAAATGTGCTACACAAAAAACTTAACTTGGCTTTAAGACTTGACGATTCCTATTAATTTGAAATATTAAATGACAGTTTATAAACTAAATTAACTCCAGGAACATATAGAAAAACTTTACTACAGTCAAAATTTGAGAAATCTCAAAAATCAGTCCTTTTAGGAGAAATTATTAATGACAGACAGACAGATAGACAGATAGATAGATGCTTATATTTTCAAGCTTTATTTTAAATATAAATGATTAAAAAAATTTCATATTCTATTTTACATATGATGTTGACTTGATGCCAAAAAAGCTTAAAAAAATGCAACTGACAAGATGTATTCATTAAATATCCGTTGCAAAGCAATACATGTGAAAATGGTTCCATGAGCCTTTTTAAAAAAAATCCCTTTTCTAACTTTAGGAATATCATTTTAGAAAAAAAGGCAATTCCTCATTTTATTCACAGTATTGACACTGTGAACATGTTTTCATTAAGTGTTATAATAGCTTGCCACATTGAACGCTCATCCCAAGTTAAAGCATACAGTAACGTTAGCTTGGACCAGAGGAGCCCATCACAATCTGCCTCTGAGCGAGACTCTCACCTGATATGCCAGTGTTCACTGGACGCCATGGGTAATAGTCTCGTTTTTTTATTTATTGCCATGATAAATGCGTTTGGGTTATTATTCCTGGAACATTTTTCTTATTTACTTTGTGCTCTGTGAGCTGCATAGGCTCCATCGTTGTGGCATTGATATAAAGGGCTAACATTCAGCTTATTAGCCAGCTTGCTGTCGTCCATCTGCTTTTGGTTTGGATTTGACGTCACTGTAAGCTATGAGTGGAGACGTTTCGGCTATTGATCGTTAGGAAATCCATGCATTTCATGGTGTTCTGTGCTTATTTTGTTGAGATGGCATATTTTGGCCTAGCCTTGCGGATGGGTACATTTTTAACCGTGTCAGTGTCGTGCTGCGGTCAGTTTACTCGTGGCATTCAGTGATGACGACTACATGCGCTGCTCTGACATTGGTGTGTAGCGCCACCCAGTGGTGGTACTGAGCTGTCCAGGAAATGGTCCTTCTGGCTTCATGGACTGGGACTGTTTACTAAGTATGTCACCAATTGTAGATTAAATGTAAAGATACAATCAGTGTTTTTAAACAGAATAACATTGGAAGCTCTTTTTTGTGAAACCTTTGGTATATTTGCCAATGAAGGTCGTTCTTTATTCTACCCAGTCATGTCTTCAATTAATGGATGATGAATTAATGTTTCGTTCTTGAGTTTTCACGTGTCCACGTCTATAAGGACACAGTTTCAGAGTTTAACATAGCAACGTAAAAGCTTTCCAGAAAAGACGTCCAGAAAACTTTGCTCTGTAAGACCAAAACATACATTTTAAATGTTTTGGAACCATAGTAATAACCACTAATTACTATAACAATATAATTGTTGACTCACAATCCTTCTGGTGGTTTATAATTTGAATTGAGTCAATAATTAATTAGGGGGGTCAATCACTCTGAGTGTTTACAAATAATCCATTAAGATGATGGGGCTTAAATAAAAGTTTAATGCTGAAAACTACTAGTAATAGTTAAAAAATAAAAGAGAATAAAAGGAAACTGCATTGTAAAAAGAGTCTATGTATGTCTATTTATATATATATATATATATATATATATATATATATATAAATATATATATATATTACATG
>CAEGAF010115331.1:0-13953 GCA_903067075.1 Micropoecilia bifurca
ACACACACACACACACACACACACACACACACACACACACACACACACACACACACACACACACACACACACACACATATAAAGCTCACATTCCTAAACTTCAAAAACAAGCAGCTGGACAAACCTTGTCGTCTAGCTTCCGAGCGCTGAAAGAGAGTTCAACGTAATCGTCGTTTCCTGACAACTCCTCTGCTGTCACCTATACAGATGAAGTTGGGGGGTGGGGGGTTGTAGAGGTGTGGGATTAGGGTAGCAGAGGGGGAGATGGCCACAGAGGCGTAAGAAGGAGGTGAGAGGAAATGAGATGGAAATGAGGAACAGTGCAGAGCGAGAGGGAAACATCATCAAATTAATTATCTCCAGAGGTTGTGAGCCCGCGCTTGGCGGTGCGTGCGCGTTCTGCGTGCGTTGAGCTGAGGTGGGGCCGGCATTCGGGAATGGACGTCGTACCATTATTGAAGACTTTCCAGCGGTGTTTCCCTGTTTGAGCAGAGCTTTGGTCAGTTTCCTCTGAGAGACGATCTGAAACGAGAACACAAACGGATGAAATGCATGAAGATCCTTTTGTTTTTTGGTATGTTTCATGTAAAAACAAAAACAAAAAAAACACATTCATTCATATTTAATGCAACAATTATATAACTGCAAAATCAAAAAGTGACTACATTTTTTATTAGATGTTTTACTTGTGTTTTCTGCCAGCTACTTTGAAGTAGAGGAACTAATTTAACATAGACGTGTTGCACTTGCTTTGTCTTCCAAAAGTATTCAAACTCGTTTATCCTTTACACATTTTGTTAATGTATATTATTGTGTGACAGACAAGTGCGGCGGCTTATAATAATGGTAACACTGAAAGAAAACAGTGTAAGGTTTTCTAATTTTAAAGAATAAAGGATTCTTTAATCTGGCTTTTTGCTCTCCTACAACATAAAACTGTTTTCATTCCACCTCATAATAAGGCAATAAAAAAAGTTAAAAAAAATAAAATAAAAAAAATACTTGTGCTTGTAACAAGACAAAAAATGTTTATCTGATATGGACACAGGGCATGTAAAGATGGTGGCAGGCCGCTGATTGGGTTCCCACATCAACTCCTTCCACCTCTTACAAATTTTTCGGCAGCAACAACAAACTCTGCTCCCTTATAATGGCTTTCAGAGCCAAGTTCACGCAGCAATTTCGTCTACAGAAAGCCGCGTCTCTCCTTAGCAGACTACCAAACACTGCCCTGATAATTGCAGCTTTCATACAGTCAGCATGATAAATTACAGTATTAAACCCTTACATAATCTTGGCAGAAAACTTTCTGGCGTCTCTCGTTTTATGAACAGGTCAACTACTTCCTCCGCACACGTTTATTGATTTGTATTAAACAGAAACAAGGCTGTCATGTTCTTAACAAAACCCCTGGATAAACAGTGGGATATTACACATAAGCAAATAAAATAAAATTGGCACATTGTCATTCTATTAAGCTGCACCTCTCTGGCATTAAAAAGCTTTCCCCTCCTCTTCTGAGGCTGTTATCTTATGTCTACCAACAATTGCAAATCCACCAGCTTTATGCTGCTGATAACATCTCTGACCTGAAAAAGTAATAGCAAACATATTTCACTCTTCTGCGGCGCCAACCGGATCTTTGAGATGCTGCTCTTGCTATTTCCTTACATTCAATATGTCACCAGGGGGCTACTCTCTGAGGGGGGGAGAAAAAAAAATCAACCAACTCATCGTCTTAATGAGCATCGAAGCAATAAACGTTTTCTCTTTAAATGGCCCCGGATGCTGAGTGATTGGAGTAAATGAACAGAATCTTTAAATATTGATTGCAGGCTACATGTATTAGCATATGCACATATAAATGTTACAAAAACAGTCTGGGAGAGCTTTTTAAAGCCTTGTGTAAATAGAAACACCAAGGAGGAGGACGACGATAGTGCGAATGCAAGATGCTGCTAGTAGCTGAACCAAAAAAGGGTTCAACAGCTAAAGCCGGCTACATAAGGCGCGTATTATCCATGCCTTGTTTCTGCAAAAGTGCTAACCGGCAGAGACCTTTACAATTGGTTCTTCAACAAACTGTGAAATGTTATCCTGAGCACCTTTGCTTTCAAGCAGCTCTGGCATGGAGATGATCCAAACTAGCACACCCAAAGGTGGCTCTTCCACCGAAATGTAGCAGGTTTCAAGCACATTTAAAAAGCAGAGAAACTCATCTACTCCTCGGGTGAGCTCACTTTGGAGTATGTTCAGATGTGAGTCATAAACATCTCTTACACGCCCCAGTTCTCCTATGGAGGCGACCTACCTAACACCGTGTTCTACATTCAGGCTGCATGATGCGGTGGAGATCGACAGTAAATAGCTTGACCATACTTATAAATCTTGCATGCAATGGAGTAACTGTGGTCAGTCTTTTAAAGAACATGTCATGTTCATGAGAATGAATTTAACCCCGGACAAATAGTGCTTGGCATCTTAAGAAGGAAAATATACAGTTAAATGAAATTGAACCGTGCCCAAAAAAGTATTCAAAGTATTTTTTTTTTTTTTTTTTTTTTACATTTTGCAGTTACAAAATTATTCTAAAGTCAAATAAGAATAGTTCTGTCAACAGGTTTCAACTTGTTTTCAGATATGTTGTAAATAAAGTAATACAAACGTTTAACAGCTGCATAATTTATTACACTTATGGCTTGGTATTTTAATAAAGCACCTTTCACAGCTTCAGGTTTTGTTAGGCATGCCTCTCTAAGCTTGGGAGATTTTATTCAGGGAATTGTTTTGACAAAGATCAGTTTTCTGCAGATTGTTGTAAGCTTATTAATATTGGATGGGTAGCATAGGTAGAAAGCCACAGTTAAGTCTTTTCAGAGAGGTACTCTAGCAATGCCATGCAGTCAGTCTGAGGTGCAGACAGAGCACTTGATGAAGGTTTCCCAGAAGATTTTCTTTCTAATTTGCTGCTACCAACTCAACTTCTAAGGCCAGTTTCTGCTAAAATATCCCCAGATCATGTTTGACAGTGGGGATGGTGTCAGCAAGGAATGAGGAGTTCCCTTTTTTTTCCTGACAAAATGCTTGGAGTACAGGAGAAAAATCTTGTTATGTGGCTGATGAGTGGGGTCTGTCCTATTGATGCATTGCATTATGACCATTGGGTCTGGTGAACGGTTCTTCTAACTTCACAAGAGAGCGGTGCAGCTTTCCTGTCAGTAAGACATAGATTTTTGGTCATCTCTTTGCCCCGGGTGCTTCTTCCCACAATTACTCAGTTAGGTTGAGCTGCCGTGTCTGAGGAAGGTCTGCGTAGTTCTAAATTTCTTCAATGTCCATTTTAAGAGAGACATACATTTAACGCAGTCTATTTTTTTTTCTCCTTGGTTTATACTCTGACATCCACTGTCAGCTACCCAACCTTAAATAGACAAGTGTGTTCCATACAAAAAATGTCTGAAAACATGTCTGCATTTTGTAATCACAGATTGTTTTGGGACGTGAACCTAAAATGGCTTCAAGTCTTTAACTAAATGAGGTAAACATTAAGGATTGTCAATACCATTTGGCTTCATGTCAAGTGATATTTAAGCGTTTTACAATTATTTATTGACACAATTTATTCAAATCTGTACTAACAAAGACAGGTAAGCATGCAGACACAGTGGGTTCATAACGGGTGCAAAACGGCATTAAGATGGGACAAAAATGTACATATTGGGAAGATACAGTAATAGGGGCAAGCTTCCTCTTTGCTGCCCAATGAGAACTGACCTGTCCCAATGTGCACTCCATGGCTCCCAGGAAGTCTGCGTCTCGGAGGCCGTTGTTCCCGGAGCTGATGTCATGCAGCTCAAATCGAAGCCTCTGTACCTCCTCGAAGTAGTAATCTACCAGGAAGATCTTAGAGAAGACGGGGCTGCTGCTGCTGCGGATCACTTCGGTGCGGTCCACCTGCACACGCGCACACACACACACACATACACACACACGCACACACACACAGTTAAACGCATGAGACGCATCAGTAAATCTGGCAAAGTTAAAATAAAGCAAAACATGTTCTTATGAGCATAATAACCTTGAGAAGTGGCAAACGGGTGAGAGTGTTGACTAAGCAAATACTGGTCATGTTTAGGAAAGCTTAAAAACTCTAGCGAGAAAAACAAAAATACAAAGAATATTTCGTTTAAATGAGTTCTACTCTGATCAAATTTTAACAAACTGGCTTGTTCTGTCAACTGGGTTAAATTCAACTGTAGTTATGTAAGTAGTTTTATATTATTTGGATAAAATATCCATAAAAAAACGAGATATTTACCATTCTGATATAATTACTTTCACTCAAATATCAAACTTTTAATACTCCTGCTAATGCAAATTGAAGTTAGTTCTGTTTAAATTATGCCTCGGGACACGTAGGGGCAACAACACACATAAACAAATTGGCTTAATGCGAAACGCTATGCAGAACAGATAACTCCGCACATCTCCCCAAACACGTCGTCCCCCATGGTGGAAAAAGGCACTGCCTCCATCACCATTATTGCCTGAGCCACTTTAAATAGACCTCTTTATATTCACGCATGCTGAAGTATGAAACTCTCACTGAGCATCCAGCGCAGTGCAACTCGCCATCGATTGTGAGCTTTGCGAGACTTTCCAGCTCTGCAGCAATTACCACAAATAGCCATTACCACATTGTTTACACTTATCAACTTGAGGACTGCAAACATTGATTTTTCTTGATGCTTTAGAAAAATCCCACCAGCTGTTTGACTACACAGAAATCTGACTGGAGCTGCAGCATTGATCTCTAGATTTTCTTCTCTCTGACTGCCTGACACAGAAAGGATCAGAGTGCCAAATTAAAGTCCGTCACAGAGCTGACAACAAAAAGCTCGAGAACGCTGGCAGAAACGAACGCTCGCTTTTTTTCTATTTAAAAAAAAATATATATATATTGCTGATAACCCTGTGGCTCACACACAAGAAAAACAACAAGAAAAAGTGAAATATAGCAAAACATACACCAGATGTTGCCCATTTTTTAACCTCACCTCAATGAGTTGGCAACTCATTGAAGCAAAAAAAACAGCCTTTAACACATTAAATATGCACAAACACACCCAGCTGCTTCCCAACAACAATCCAATTAAGGAAGTAATTCTGATCGGCAGAGATTGTCCACTCTCAGATCCACACACACACACACAAATGTTCTCTCCTTTTTTTCCATATGAATAAACACACAGACACTACTATGCTGCACAAAGTAGCTTTTTCTGGACTCCCCTGAGATATAGTTGCCTAACACTGCACTACTTTTTTGAGCACTTGATCTTGGGCCCCTGTGGAAAAAGCACTGCTTTTTGTGAGTCTGTGCGAGTTTGAGAGAGGAAGTTATTCTGACTTTTTGTGTCACGCTTGAGTTTGTGTGTTCACACATGTCTGCTAGACCCCCAACCCCTTTATGTAGAACAAGAATTTGACAAAAAAATGCAATGGATATTTACAAGTGACAAATTGCAAAGTTGTCTCACTTAATTAGAAGATCATTGGGAATTATTTTCATCTGAAAAGAGGATTATGTAACACTGAGCAACAACCCAGTCCTTTAGCTCAGCTTAGATGCGTTTGATGTCTCTAGTTCAGGAGTGGCACAAAAATAATGTGACAGCTGTAGTTCATGCCCCTGATGACACTGTGTGTGATGGCTCTTTGAGCACTGACTTTAGCTTTAATCAATACCGTATGAATCTCCCCCAGCCTCTCCAATTCTTGTTGCCCAGGCAACAACACTTTTTCCTTCCACCCAACTTTACATTAACATGTTTGGATACAGCTGTCCGTTTAAACTGCATCAGTAATGTTTGGTGAGTAAGTCAGCGGCTTTCCTCAGGTTGGTGTAAGACATGACATATTATTTCTATATTAGATATCATAATAATAAAACTATTAAAATGTGGGAAAAATATGTCACTCTGTGTAACGAACATGTATAAATTTCACTTTTTGAACTGAATCGTTGAAAATAATGAAATTTTTCAATTATATTCTGTATTACTGACACCGATTCGCATCTGCTCCGTACATTGAAAGGAAAAGACAGAGAACTTGTCTCTCTGTGGCCTGTTTAACTCAAAACGAATGAAAATTTGCTTATTCTAAAAATCCATTAGGATTTATCTTTCTCCTAATGTTGGATTTTTAATTATGCTCAGATAGTCTATTGTCTAGTCCATTAGAAAGGGTCGGGAAAGCGCGTGTGCCTCACTGATAATTGGAAATGGAGTGGAACACTTTAAAGCAGCACCAGTTATCCATTTCCACAGCCAAAACAACCTACTACACAGAGAAGATGTTTCCTCCATTTATTTGGGACCTCTTTAGTTCCGAACGAGGCCAATAAAGCTGAAAATGTGGGTTTGAGGGTCTGATTGCTTTCATTACCAACAAAAAAAACGGGAAAAAAACGAATACATTGCATCTGTTAAAAGGGCATTTGGTAGATAAACACAATTTAGACTCTGCTTGTAGCAAAGGTTGGGATTCCAGTTGAGCTGCGTGATAATTAGGACACGTGGCTCGTGGAAGCTGAAAGGAAAACAACACAACACACTCACAGTCTGAAATGGCAACTTGAATTTTCGGATTTAGTGCCATAATTTCACCAAACATTACTTTAAGCGGTGTGCTTGGATCATCCCAGGCAGCCCGATACCCATCGTGGAAGGCTGCCTCTAGTGGCACTCAAAAGAAATTTTGCTATCAATTATTTTAACCAGTTAGCTCTATGACATATTTCAGCACTCCACCAAAACACCATTTAATTGGTGTTTTCATGTCAATTCTACCTCTGCAAAATAAAAAAATTTGCACCAAATATGAGGTACAAAATGTCCACAACAGTTAATCATTTGTGCTCATCAAAGTAGCATTTTTTTTTATTTCTTCTAGCAAAACACAAATCATTTTAATCTCAATAGATGAGTAATATGTCAATTATTAGTGTGTTTCGTGAGAGGAGTAGATTTCAAATGGCACACAGTACTGTCTTGAGCATTGTCAGGTAAAGTCACCAGGGTTTAATTTTTTTTTGCACTGGAAAGCATCAACAGAGTAAACAATCGTAATGAAAACATGACAAAGCGATTTGACTGTCTTGTTCATCAAAAAGGACATCAGGACTTTTCATTTAGATCACGCTGACACTTTCTTTGACATAAAAACTCACTTTTGAGGGATGAAAAATCAATTTTTAACAAGAGACAGACTAACCATTGTGCAAATACTAATAGTGATTTGGGAAAATTATCAAAGTGCCTCGGAAAGATTTGTTTAACATTAAAGTGAATAAAATCAATAAGCTAAACAAAAATAAACTACTAAACAATAATACACCAAAATGAAACAGCCTGATGTTTACATGAAAGTGATTTCATTTTATTATTTTTTTATTAGCTAAATGTTATCTTTATAATTAGTTTAGATCTCATTTCCTCCAATGGACAACTGCTATTTTTTTTTTACTTAAATGACTTAATACCTTGTAATAACATTAAAAGTCAGTATTATTACAAAGAAGTGTCAAAATATACCCACTGTCTTCCATCAAATATTACAAGTTACTCCATTATACAGGTGACATTCATTGTAATCCGTAGAGGAGCAACATTAGAAGTCGCTTTGACAAGCCAGATTGCACCTTGAAACGTTCAGAGTCACTGCCACTTCGCTTAATATTCAGAATGCTTCATGACGGCTAAATAGGTGTCATATAAAAGAACACTTAAGAATGACAAACTCCTGATTCACTCCTGGCCTCACCATTAAACCTTCATTTTCCGAGTGTGAAATAGCCTTTCGCAACTGGAGACTCATTTGCGTGGAGCGCGGCATCTCTCTCATTACCCTCTCCCCGTTTCCATCGTACCTCAAACCACTGGCCGTGTGACTGCATTTTCAGCACCACGCACGGGTCGGGCTTGGAGAGGGCGTCGCGGTCCGAGATCCCCCGGCAGGCCACTCTCAGCTCCACTTTGGTCAGGCATGGGGAGCTGATGAAGCCCAGCGTGGCCTCTGCAGACTCATAGATGTTACTCATGATGGCCGTGCAATCACACACTGAACGGAAAGAGAGGAAAAAAGAGAGCTCATTTATACAACATGATAGATAGATAGATAGATAGATAGATAGATAGATAGATAGATAGATAGATAGATAGATAGATAGATAGATAGATAGAAACTGCCTCACAGTATAATGTTGTCAACGCAACTATTTGTAAAATAATTTTTAAAAAGTAGCCAAAGATCTGTTTGTCAGATTGAACCTATCTTGATAATATCCATCTGAGACAAACCTTAGACCTACATAGGAGGTGTAGCGTATGTTTTTAGCCCAACTGGGTTCCAAAAATATAAAAACGCAAAGACAGCCACGGCTCTACATCGCAACCTCCCAGCCTCAGCATGATCCACACACATGGTTTACTTTGGGATGGCATGTTCAGGACTGTATGATTTATTGGTTTTTCAACATACGTTTTGAACATGAGGCTAAATATCACATATCTGCTTCATTTAACCAGAGGTGTTTGCTATGTCTAGCTTTCTGTTGTCATGGATGGATGGATGGATGGATGGATGGATGGATGGATGGATGGATGGATGGATGGATGGATGGATGGATGGATGGACGGATGGATGGATGGACGGATGGACGGACGGATGCTGCAGTACATCTGAGCTGTCGCCTGTCTGGGGAAAAAAAGCAGATGCAGAGGATCTGACTAAGCAAACAGAGCTCGAACTGTCAGGACAAGGTCAGGACTCTGAAGCTACTCAGTTTCAGGCACGGCACTCGAATGCACACAAAAAAAAACACGTGTAACATACGCAACAAACACACACGCACTCGCGCATTCCGAATGCAACACATAAGTTTAAGTCTATCGGAACGCTGATGATTGCAAATACGCACCAACACACACACACAAACGGCGCTGAGTCTCTGGTACACGAGAGATATGTCCCTCCTCGGGTTTCCACAGACTGCATAGCGTTTCCTGCCCCTAAATAGAACATTCTATAGAATGTAATCACAGCAACTCTGACATTATTCTAATATCATGTTGATTGAATTGATAATAACTTATCACATTTTACAGTGAAACGTGGCTGGAATACAGATAATTGTGATCCAGCCTAACAGAAGCTTTAAATTGGATTATGCCACAGCATTCCTTATGATATAGTTAAGATATGAATGCATAATTATCAGTAAAGGGATATATATAAATATATATGAGGACAAATGTCTAATAGGTTAACAGGGACCACATCTACCAGCCGCCCACACAGGTGTTTTCAAACATTTTGCTTAATAAGACCTTCTCGCAGGACTGTGTGGGTGTGTGCAAATTCAGCTTCGCATCCTTCTGTGGGGTTGCTGCACCTGTTTCAGTGTTTACGGCTGTACAAAAAAGTACACTTGTAATTCCCCGCATATCCTAAAGCCCCGTCTGCAGCCTTCAAAAGAAGCTGCGCAGGAGCTTTGAGGGATTAGTTCAGCGTGTTGGCGCGATGTTTGGAGCACCTGCTTTGAATGCTAGCAGCCCAACTTCACAGCCCATTCTCATGATAAGGCAATAAAAGCTGACACGTAGTGGAAATTATTTATTGCTGCTGATATCTTGGAAGGGTTCGCATTTAACTAGGCGTGAGATTTCTCTTGTATCTTATGGAACGCAACAGATGCCCCAGCGAGCTCAAGAAACTGAGATTTCTAACATTGGTACCAGGAAGATCTACTAATGTAGGTTAAAACTTTTCTTTTTTTAAAAAAACCTACCGTATGCATTTTTTAACAACTAATTCCCACCAAACACTGAGAAAAGGTTAAATAAAGCATAAAATATGCTGGGTGGGATAGGAGTGGAACCGGGGCCTCCTGGGTTATAGCGACTAAAAATAAAGGATACTCTTTTCCGCCTGTCAAAACCTGCAATTTAGACCAGCTTTAAAGGCTATGTGATTATTAAATAGCATAATTTCCCTTTAAAAACTTTAGGATTCATGAGATGCCTCAAACTTCCGAATATTTTTACAAAAAACTATATGCAAAGTAGATGGAGTGCAAGAAAAATTAGACTTGGTTTTATAATCTTTTCAGAGATAAAACACTGAAAAGTTGTGCATCTGTATTCATCCCCTTTAGTCAGAGCTTTGCACTGCAATTACATCTGCTAGTCTTTTGGGTCATGTCTCCACTAGCTTCACACATCTAAAAACAGGATTTTTTAGATGTGTGCGGTATTAGAATATATACAATTTTTTTAGCTAAATCCAACCTCCCATTCGCTTTGACCATTTTAACAGTACTTCTCACCCCTTTCTTTCACCAGCGACTTTCTTCTTCTTGCCATTCAAATCCAGAGTGAAGGATTCTGTCCTGTCTTCAGTTTCTCCCACCCGAGCATGAAACTGATGGAGCTCCTCCAGAGTTACCGTGTGCCTCCGCTAAGTTAACCCTTGGCGACGTTGCAAGTTCAGAGTCAGCCACAACTCTACCTCATCTCGTCCCTCTGTAATAAACATGAAGCTACGAGCGGGAGCTGTTCATTTTTAACAGACATAAAGACCGGAGCTGGAAACAAACAACTCAGCTGAGTCAGTTCTGGCTCGCTGCTATGCTATGAAGAAGCAAAATTAGCAAACCAGATCTTCTCAAGCTCGCAAATTAACAAGTTATGTTAAATAAATGAACGCGCCACATAATCGGGTGCAAAAATGACAGCGTGTTAATCAGTGGCCCGAAGAGGTGTTGATGGGCCTGTTTTTAACATCTCGACTGAGATGTATCCGGGCAAACTGTTCCCTCGCTGCAGCCTCGCCGTTTGGCGATTTATGACAGGAGAAGTAACTTCTGAAAAAAAAAAACGTTGAACCGTTTTCTTTTCGAGTCAGACATACAGTTATATATTTATCAGTCTGTAATGTAAAAACCTAAGCCCTTCTCTGACCCTGGGTACGGTTAACCTAAGCTGAAGGAAGAACACAGGTTCGGTGCTCCAGATGATACCAGCTGAATTTTAATGCTGCGGTCTAGTAGTACCATCCTGAGGGAACGGAGCTCTTAGAACTGGGTCTGACTCTGACCTGAATGTCTCTCCCTCTCTCTCTCTCCATCCTCCATAATTCATGTCCTAACTGTGTGTGTGTGTGTGTGTGTGAGTATTTTTAGCTAAGCACGGTGAACAGGCTGTGTACAGACAAACGGACGTGGACAAAGCCACATGGCAGGTGTGTGACATACAGCCGACCTGTGAAGGAGAGAAGTTTCACTGGTTTTGGCTCCACTATTTCAGCCTCAGTGTGGAAATGTGTGTGTGAAGAAGCAGATGCCTGTCTGTTCTGGTTGACAGCAGATGACACTGATAGTGAAGGGAGATGTGGAAGATTTTCACATTCATCTTCTGGGTGCAGAGTCTGTCCTTGCAGCCCAGCAAAGCATCAGCTGTCACATGCGTTACACACTGGCAGAGGTGACAATTAATTTTCACATTGCACCTCATCATAGGATCTCACACTGCCGTCAGTGCTCTGAAAAACACTCTAGTCAACTGCTTAATTTTGACATTTATGTGCCGTATTACTCATTGATGGTGCAAAAAAAACAACAACACACAATTGGATCATGGGCAGAGAAAGAAATGGGACAGGATGTTTGAGAAAACTTAACAACCACATGGAAAGTTTGTAATCGTTAGAGAAAATAATGAAACAACAGAAAGATCAAATACAAGATGAGCAAGTTAAACACACACACACACACACACACACACACACACACACACACATACCTGATCTATAAGTGTGTGTGTTTGTTGAGCATTAGTGGAACCCAGAGAAAACATTTGCTCACTTATGATCGCTCATTAGCTTTCGCACACACACTACATATATAACACACACACACACACACACACTTGGCAGTCGTCGCTGTCGCATTCCGCCTCGGCCGCACACACGCAGAGTCGGTCGTCTTAGCGGCCCTGCGTCCATGGAGACGCCACGTTGCCGGGGGAGACGGGCTGTTGTTTACGACCTCGCGGGCGCCACGCCGATGGGGGGCATCGGCCGATCGCAGATGGACATTTATCACACCGTCAGGAAGAAAAAACACGGAGGAAGGACTGGAGGACCAGGAAAAGTTCAAGATGGGAGAAAACAAGAGTAAATAAGACCGTCGTAGATGTGAAAAACTGCAAAACGGAGGTGAAGAGAGACGTTTAGATGAACAAAAAAATGGAGGAAGGTTGGGAAAAGTAAAAAAGGATAAAACACAAAGATCAGAGAGAGGCTTTAAACGACAACAAGAGAGTGATATCAGTTTAATTGGCCTCATCTTCCTCAACAAAGATGCTGTGATGATGAGCGTGGGAGTGTGTTAGTGTGTGTGTTAGTGTGTGGTAACCTATGCAGGGTGATGCGGCTCTCATTTGACTTGTTAATTCACTTCAGAAACAGCTCAATGCTTCGCCTTGTCCTCCACAACACACCCACACACACACCTGCACAGACCGCTGGAACACAAACACATATTTATTTTCATTTATCACCTCTAACTTCACATTTTGGAGACTCAAACACACACACACACACACACACACACACACACACACACACACACACACACACACACACACACGCCTGAAAATGCGAAGCGTTCAGCCAGTTTCCTCACAGGAAACCCGGGTGTGAGGACTCTGTCCCGCACCTGCAGAGAGCGAGAAGAAGAGGAGGAAGAGGAGGAAGGCCGGAGAGCTCTGGAGTCGCATCAAGTCTTTTTCATCTTCCTCCTGCATCACTTTGTGCTGCTTTTCCCCAAGAAATGCTGAACCAGAGGCGTTTAGCAGCAAGCGCCCCCCACTGGTGCAGCCTGGAAATGTTTACTTTGAAACGCATTTAGATTGTAATTATCACATTTTTATGAATCTTCATCACGGTGAATGTTTGTTGGTTGGATGTTGACACAAATATCAGATACTTTACATGATTTACACTGCAAAAACACAACATATTACCATGTAGTTTTGGTTTTTGAAGGGCAAATATCTTAGTACACTTAAAATACGAGAAAACTGTTTACTTAAAACAAGCCTCTACATCCTGCTGAAAAGTGATTTTTAAGTTAGTTTTGTTAGTTCATGTGTACTAAGCTTTTTTCCCTATAAACCAGACCAAAACTACTTGGTAATATTTAGTATTTTTGCAGTGTAAATATTTAAAAGTTCAGTTGTAGCATGACTTTTACTTTCTCAGTGACTAAAAACCTGAACTCCTCAAGAATTTTGTTTATAGGATTTTCAAATAAACTTATAATTGATAAATTATATAAAGGAAAAATCACATCTAGTATGAACAAAGTGACTTCCTGCTACAACCCTGCAAAACAATTTTATACAATTTTGTTGGTGTAAAGAGTCAATCAAAAGACTTAAAACTTTTTAAAAATAAGAAACTCTCAAAAGTCTTCAGGAAGGTTTATGATAAATTAAAAATGAAGGAAGAAAAGGTTTTATTTGATAATTAATTAGCTCACATGTTCTGGTCTGATCTGCTAGCTAACCAAATAATGCCTGACTCAAATATTTTTTTAAGCTCTTTACTTGGTGTTGTACTTTCTCTGTTTTGTCAGTGTGTTTAATAGGGCAATAGTGATACAATAATCTCACAATACAATACGATGCACGATATCCTGCCCACGATACAATTCAATACACTTTTTGTGATTTTTCTGAAAGATTTCAGAGGGACAGAGTGATTTTTGTGACATTTTATGACTGTTATAAAGTTGGACTGAATTAAATTAACTGAAAACTGATTAAAAGCACCAACTACACAATACCTGCTCTGGTTGGACACAGACTGAAAGTGGACAGCTGG
>CAEGAF010115336.1:0-14912 GCA_903067075.1 Micropoecilia bifurca
ATATAAAGGTCTAACAGCAGAGCATAGAAGTTGAGAGGAGCTGCTGAACGCTATGATGCAAACCCAGTGAAGCGCTGGTATCCTAGCGTAATAGACTGTCAGGTCGTGTCCTTGTCCCTTTCCACTCTGGGAAGGAATACTTTAGCAGTCAGGCTGTGACGGCAGTGTAACACTGTTTGGATCAGTACCATGAGGTAGATTGCATTCTCTCTTGAGTTTCCTCAGCAGCATAGTGTCTTTCTCTCTCTCCCTGCTCTCGTTTCTCCCTCTGTAAATCATATCAGCCAGACTGATACAATCAGTATCCTCTGCAGCCAAGTGACACAGATGTTGTTCAGGTTGAGGAAACTGTGGCAAACTAAACAATACTCTCACACCATAGAGTAGAAAGTGTTTATCTGATAATAATGTTGGATATTTTTCTCTCTTTTTCTTTTTTCAGTTTGATATGAGTTTGCTTAAATCCTCCCTATCAGGAGCCCCAAACTGACTGTTAGCCTTCCTTTGGTATGTGAATGTATCGCTCTCTCCAAACTCCCCTTGATAAAACTTCTGTTTGCCACAGATAAGGTCCCCAGCACTGATAAGTACAGAAACCTCATTTATAAAATCTGATCCATCCCTTTAAATAACTCCACAGCACATTGCTGATGTTTCTTATGGGCTGGTTCCTAATGCCATGCACTCAGCCATAAATGAACACAAATAAAGCTTGTAGCAGCAAAATGTAGTAGTTGTGAAGCTACATGCAAGCAGACTGAATTTTCTGAATATTAAGTTGCTGGAGTTTGCTAAAGATGAAATATCCTTTCTATATGATCCCAATAGTGGTGAGGTAATAATGCGGTAGGACAGGGCTAACACCTCGCTCTTAAAGTAGTTCCATAAAGACAGGAGCAGAAAACTGACAAGCCATAAGGTGTTTAGTTTTGACATTTTAGCTGCATCTTGATAAATTCATTAAAGTTTGTCTCCGTAATTCAATTCAAAAACTGAAACTCGTATACATTATGTGTCTGAATATTTAAAGCTCTGGTTTCTGTTTGCTAGCTTATAACTAGTGGAAATGTCAGCCTAATAAAAAGTAAACCTGGTATTTGGGTTTACTTTTTATTCACCTATCCCTGTCTATTTTAATAGTTGGAACAGCGAATTTATCTTAAAAAGCATTAATAAACAATGGAAACTTGTCTCAGAGGCTTATGGACTCTTCCTCATCTTGGCTTTTGGACATACAGCCAATCGTTGGCGGGGAAAATGTACTCCTAGTTTGGCTGCTTTGCAAATGCCAACCAATGGCATTGCACTTTTCCTTTTGAATATTTCAGATATGCTGTACAAAAATATTTGTAAATAGGTACATTTTCTGTAAAGAATTTGGGAGTCAACTGAAAACTTGGCAGGTGTCCCCTGTAATCGTTCTAGTTCTGCCGGAGTGCTAAGGAGTCTCAGGTTGCTTTAATTGCTGCCTCCTCCTTGTCCATATTATTAGTTGTGCTTTCTCTGATTTTCTTCTTCACAACGGCACTGACTTTGGACTCGCTAAAACGTAGCGGACCAACACTGGCAGATAACGTGGATCTTTAAATCCTCACTGACTGTAGAAGCTTCATACTCAACCTCCAGTGACTCGTCAGTCCAGGTGTTGTTACCTTAACTTTTAGATAAAATGCAAAATGTCCTTTTATCTGAAAAGAGGACTTTGAACCTCTGAGCAGCAGTGCCAGACGGGGGAACACTTCTTGGTGTGTGGTTTAAGAGTTGCTTAAGACATAAAATGCAACAGTCCGTGCCCTGGATACGACCAGGAGTGGTGACTCAGTGTGATTCTCTCCCAAACTCTTGAAATTCTTGGACGAAGCATTGTGTGAACGTTTTGTGGCTTATGCTCCTGGTGGAGGGAGTCCAGTCAGCAATCTTCCACTTGATTGAGTAAACCATAACATAGACATAACATTTCTATAATAAAATAATTTTTATTGGGTTTACATACCGCAAAATTTTATGAGCTGTAAGCCATAATCATAAAAATAAACTCTTGAACAGAAATTTGTGACATGAATCTATACATGTCCCACTGTTTATCTGACTCATTTGCAGAGTCTAAATGAAAATGAACGTTTTATGTCAGTTTAAAGCTCCTGTTTTCCAACAGGTAGATGCTGCTTATATATAGTAAATCTGTAAACAAGCCTGTTTAAAATTAAGCTCCCGGTACACCTGTTCATTCACTCTCCTGTGCTGCTAATGGACTGTTACAGAAAAAAAAAAAACATTTTTTTTTTGTTTTTTTCCCCCCACATACTCCCAGGTGATGCTGGGAGATTCGCAAAGGTTAGAGAGGAAAATAGATTCTCTTCATTTTCTTCCTTTGAAAAGAGGAATGTGTAAACCTGCTGTGAAAGCCGGCAGCCCCCGTGACCTCCCGCTATTAACGGGCTTTTATCATGCGTGCAGCCTGTCACTGAGTCACCTCACTTGGCACGCAAACACAAAGATTCACACATGAAGTCAAGCCACCCGTACGCGGCGACCGAACGGCTTCTGCGTGTCTGCAGCTCACCTCGGCGCCTTGTTCCCCGGACGGTTTTAGGCTAACTAGATGTCCGGATTACACCAGCTGCTTTTGCGTGGTCGTGCTTCGAGCGTCTTCACTCCCACACTCACGGCGACACGTTCTCCTCCAACTACTGAGCCAGAGGGGGGCCGGCGCTAATTTGACAGCTGCCACGGCTCATTATCTGATTAAAAGACAGTTCTTGGCCCTGCAGTTAAAACACTATCAGTGTAAATGTTATTTGCATTAACCTCACGCGTTGCAGACTGCCAAGGTACTGCACTGTCAAACAGGATGTCTAAGGAAAGGTTACTTTAGTTTCTAACTTTGCGCCGACGGCGCAAACAAACATCGTCTTTATAGGCATGTCCTGTAAGATGATTCTTTTCCTGTTGAGATATAACCTGTAACCATTAACCAGGTCGTTGTCCTCTCTTTGCTCCATCCTGACCCAGATTCGACCATGGACTCCTTCAGCACCAAGAGCCTGGCCCTCCAGGCACAGAAGAAGCTGATGAGCAAGATGGCCACCAAGAGCATGGCCAACCTCTTCATAGACGACACCAGCAGCGAAGTGTTGGACGAGCTGTACCGCGTCACCAAGGAGTACACACGCAACCGCAAAGAGTCCCAGAAGATCATCAAAAACCTAATCAAGATGGTGGTGAAGCTGGGCGTGCTTTACCGAAACAACCAGTTCAACAGCGAGGAGCTGATCCTGGTGGAAAACTTCAGGTGAGATGGAAGAAGCCGTTCTTTTATTTTCGATTTGGCTAAGGGTATGTCCGCCAGCTTTGCACATTTAGAAATAGCTAAATTTTTGTATTTTTCTTCATCAAACTGCTCCAGTTCTGTCAGATTTAATGGAGAGTATCTATTAAAAGCAATTTTCAATTCCTGCAACACATTTTGGATTCGATTTAGGTCCATTTTTACCAAAGTTAAGGTGCTTCTACCTACATTATGTCATTGTAGCTGTGGTTATACGTTTCCTGCCACATACAGCGTTTTGCATGTAGGCCAAAAGGTTTACATTTGGTTTCATCTCATCAGGACACACTCTTGAATGTGTTGAGTGTTTTACAAACAGGGTTTTTCAAGGCTCTTCATCAGTCAGACTTTTATGTAACATTTTACTTTCAGTTTCCAATTATGTGCTGCCTTGCTTATAATCCGTCATATGAAATGTTGATGCAACGTCTCAATTTTTGTGCTTGTAACATCACAAAATATGGAAAGGGTTATGAATATTTTTCCTAAACACTATATATTACATGCTGTAAAAAAACAACTTTATTTTAAAACAGTTGGCTGGTTTCTAATCATTTTTTGTCTTTACTTAATTTCTCAAACAAGCACAGCAACATAATGTTCAATCCTTGTTGCTGTTGCATCATGGAACAAAGTCGTTTAGTTAAAAACAATGCCATTATTTGTTGTTAATGGTAGCATTGTGCCTATCAGCGTAGTGACTTTATCAGGTCTGAACAGGAAGCACAGCAGGCCTGCAAACCTTCCTGCAGTGCTGTAGATCCAGCTTGATGATTTGCTTGTATTCTGCACAGAGGGTGTTAGATTTCTACCAGAATATTTTTGGTTTTTAGCTTACTCTGCTTTCTTACTTTCTTCTCCTTCGGCCTCAGCTGTGGTGGTGTCTGCTGTGTGAGGAAAGTTTGCAGGGTTTGGACTTCTGTAGCATAGAAACTAATTAATTGTAGACTCGTAGGTCACTTTGTGATGCTAATAACAGAATTACTCAGCACTGGTGATGTTGTGAGAGAGATCCAGTTAACTGGACATTATCCAGCTTATTCCTGACATCCATGGATTTTAACCCTACAGACTATTAGCTGTTCATCTGTAGGAACCAGGAAGAACCTCCAGCCTAAAATTATACCTAAAATATTTCCGCAATGCTGTTGATGTTTTTTTTTTTTTTTTTTGAAGGTGAGAGTTTGTAGGATTTCAGTTACTGAAGTGAAAGGTCCAAACTTGCATAGGGGTAGTAGCTTCAAAATCTAGATTTTTCCTGTTATAGGCACTGCCATTAAAAGAGCTGAAAGTTCTCGAGGTTTTGCAAGAACATGTACTTAACTGTATTAAGACATATTAGATATCATTTGGCTTTTATAATGACTTTCTGTATCTGTCAAACCTTAGTCTGGCCTTTATGTTTTTATTTATATGTCTCTTGTGAAAGTTACACTTGTGCAGCCAATTTCAGACACATACTTCCCTAGTCAGTGTTAAAAAGCCTACTGTAAATGTTGTGAAGATACTGAAGAGTTTTTAGTAACTTCTTTCAACACCTTGCAGTCAGATTTCGTGATGAACTTGCACAGACGACCAGACCTGAGCACATTAGCAGCTGTTTTTAAATCCCTTATCAGACTCGTACGCTGCTACAATCTCCTTACTGAAGGCTTCAGAAAGATCTCTGGATCTCACTTTGCCTTCAACAGTAAACAAAATTGCTGAGGTTTAAGCGGTGAAAACCTCCTTCGAGCAGTGTGGAGGTTTGGTCCACTGCTCAAAGTGACGCGGTTCCTAGTTTGGAGTTCCCTCAAATACAGTATGTTTAGGCATTGCTAAATCAAAAACGTGTCGAAAACGTTTAATTTGCTTTCGTTTTTGAGCGTCTTGGATTACATAAGCCTTTTAAATGTCCTCCGCCACCTCAGCCTGTTCCTCATTCACATGAGCTGTTCTCTGTTTTTGTTTTCAGCTCTGGGTTAGTGTTCAGGTTTGTGTTTACTAGGATGTTTGAGTCAAGCATCTGACTGTAAACAATGTATGTCAGGAGTTGACAAACCTTGAGAAGTAACAAGGATGGACCTTTTCTTTTCTTTTTTGGGGGCAGAAAAATAAAACCTGCAGTACGAGGCTTTTTTTATATGTGCTGATGGAAGCAGCTTAATGAAACTGACATTTACATCACTTTGTATATTTTAAACAGTAAAAGTCTGAGGACTGTGAAGCTGACATAAGTGCAGAGTCTGGAGAACGGGGCCTGTGTTAGCGTGGAGATGTGTGGCTGTGCAGGACAGCCCTGTAACTAGTGCAGTGGGGGGAGCCGTGAAAGTTTCCTCCAGAAAATCACGAAGGCAGCACTTTCTATTTTTTACTCCCCTCTTGCTGCTCTGCTCTGGTGTAGAAACTGACGGCCTCTCGCTCGCTTTTCCCCCCTCGCAGGAAGAAAGTCCACACTCTCGCCATGACCGCCGTCAGCTTCCACCAGATCGAGTTCACCTTCGACCGCCGCGTCATGAGCGGCATCTTGAACGAGTGCCGCGAGCTCCTGCACCAGGCCATCCGCCGCCACCTGACCGCCAAGAGCCACTCGCGGGTAAATCACGTCTTCAATCACTTCGCCGACTGCGACTTCCTGGCGGCTCTGTACGGGCCCGCCGAGGTTTACCGGACCCACCTGCAGAGGATCTGCAACGGGGTCAACAAGATGCTCGACGATGGGAACCTCTGACCTCCATTCGCCGCACTGTTGCCTCAGGGCTTATTGTTGGATTTTCTTTTTTTTATTATTATTATTGTAAAGATGACAATCATAAACATTTGTACTCTACATGCTTCCAGATGTTGCTGTACTGACATTCCCTCATTACGTTTGTCCAAAGACTGCTTCTGTGCTTCTTTTTTTTACACATTTACAAATGAATGTAAAACTTTACACTCTTGTTAGTATATGTGACAACTGTGCCTGTAAAAACCCCCATTCTTGTTTTCGCGTTAAAAACTCATAAACATTGGCACATGCCTAACCTCTGCCAGGTGCTTTTAAGGGACTTGCACCTAAAGAGGAACAAATAACGTAAAGGAATGATTGTTTTTGTTTTTCCTTGTAAGAGTAGCGTTGCACTCGTTTCTGAACAAGCGCTGTACCGTTTTCTCATCTGCCGTTGTGACGCCGTGTGAAGCTCGGCAGCCGGTTGTTCCTGCTTGGCCTGCATTTTCCCCACCTTTAGAGGAGAAGCCAGGCGTTTGTTTCCAAAGGCTGCCGTTGGTCTGCAGCGGTCTGGTTTCTGGCCACCACAACAGATGTAAAATATGCGAGTCTATAAACAAGAAGGAATGCGTTGGTGCTGCACGCTGCCGATTGTTTCGGACGTCTCTCTGGATGCGCAGTCATCCGCTCGGGGAGAATCCCCAGTGAGCCACCGGCTGGAAAGTTTGACCAGCGGAGGAAACCTGGATGTTGCGGCCCGAGTCTGCTGGTCATTCAGATCCAGCCTCGTCTGAGCTGAAGTGGCTCCTCGTAAGCAGTCGGATGAAAGACCGGCTGCTTGGAGGACCAGGCCAGGTACAGAAATTATCACAGAGACGAACACAGCGCCTGATTGTGCGAGGAGCCGCAATTACAGCTCCTCGCTCCAGGGTGGCGTAATGGCCTGGAGCTCGCCTGTGTCGAGCAGCCACTCCATTCCCCCCCTAATGTGATGGAGGCAGCCACCTCTGCTAGTGCAGAGCGAGGATTCCTTTAATGGACTGAAACATGTTGTGTTTCTTCCCCCCTTTAAGCAGCATATGAATAGTTACACCTACCCGTCTCTAAGCTCACATAATAATGGATATCTTTCCTTTTTGTCCACCTTGTTTTGTATCAGCGCCTCTGTCTGGGAGATTGTTTTGTGCTGCGGCCTCATTTAGTATTCTGACTGTGTGTGTGTGTGTGTGTGTGTGTGTTTGTACCTGTGAGAGAATTGGAAATTGAGCCGTGTAATGAGTGCTGTGCTTTCCCAGATAGGATTGCTGAAACTTTAACTTCTTCTGCAGCAGCCCGGCCAAAGAAAACGGCACTGATGAAACTCCAAATGCTTCCTTTCCTTAGAGTCACACTCAGTAAAACTGCATGCACTTGATTATTGACAATAAGGGACACAAGAACCTGACTGTTGTGGTTTCAGGCTATTTTAACGAACCGTTTTCCGTCCTTACATAACTTCCTACTCAGGCCATCTCTCGCTTTCGGACCTATTTGACCACATCATTTTTGGAAGGCTTTGAAGTAAATCCCTTCTCCCTAAAGAGTTGACTGTAATTGTCTCTTTATGGCATTTTTTAAAGTCCATCCACATCTCAGGGATAGTTTAAATCTGCTCGTTTAAAATCACCACCGCAGGCCGTTTGAGCTGCCTCATTTATATTTACAAAAGCTCACGTTTAATATTCTTTTCTTGTTTTTCAGGGGTGTGGGGGGGGTTCTTTTTACTTCAGTGACTTTGTATTTGCTGATTGTTTCATGTCTCTGTACTGTATCCTTACACAACAAATATAATACAGATTACTTTTTGAAGCAAAAGAATAAACTTTCCCTTGTCTCTTTTTATCTTTAATCACACACAGCGTCATCTCATCAGCGTGTTGGATGTTCTGCGTTTTTCCTGCCCGGATCGAGTCTGACTAATCTGTGTGTGTTTGTGTGACCTGAATTTCGTCGACTAAATCCCTCACTCTTGCTCGGGAGGGAGGGAGAAGAAAAACACAAACCCATCTGACTTGATAAGCAACTCAAGTTGGGGTCACTTGTTTCCGCTTCTCCCAGGCGGACGCTTCGGTCAAAGGTATGGCAGGAAATGAGTAATGCGGAAAGACTCTTTTAGCTTCTGTTTTTGGGCATTTAAACACTGAGCTCGGCTTCAGTTTGATTAAATTCCTCTGCGTGCGCGTACGTCCACTCTTAATGCGCCATCTACTCTGCAAGGTTTTAGACTGAAACGATAATTTGCCTTGAAACGTGTTCGACGGTCCTCCCTGTAGCACACTTGAAAATCTGCTGCAGAACTAAGTGGCCATTTATCCTCTAATGTGCTCATTAACTCAACATGAGGGTTTTTTTGTGTGTGTGCAAGTTCAGAGCACGTTGTGACTGAGGGGCTTAAAAGCATCTTTATTTTTTTCCCCACAATCTTTCCTGCTTTTCTCCTGTGTTGTTAAATAAAGCAACAACGTTGATCTGAAATATTTCTTTCTTCTTCTCCCCAGGGGCAAGTTGCGTAAGAGGTGTTCAGCAGGGGTGCTAAGAGTTTTAATAATTTGCCCTTTTTTTATTGATTCCTAACTTGCCATAGATGCATGTCATGTCAAACTCAGAAACTCCATTATACAAAGTAGTGACAATAGTTAATTGACGCATAGAATAAAACAATCTGAAACAAGGTGTATGTTTATATTAAGCACCTTTGTATGTCTAACAGTTTTGAACCACTTGAGAGTAGATTTTTGCCCTTTTCTCTTTGTAAAATCGCTCAAGATCCCTCAGATTGGATGGAAACTGGCCATAAACATAAATGCTCAAGTCTTACCACAGATTTTCTGTCTGGATTTGATTAGGCCATTCTAACACAAAATTATGCCTTGATCTGAACCATTATAGCTCTGACTGTGTTTACGCCTATTATCCTGCTGCAGGGTGAAGTTCTTGTCCAGGCTCAAATCTTCTGCAGCCTCTAATTGGATTTTGTTTTCAGCATTGCTTTGTTTTTATCTTCCGTCTCCGTGCTGAAGAAGAGCACACCTACATTATGATCATGTTCCAGCTGTGCTTCACAGTCCAGCTAGTGTTTTTTATCTAAAGTGTTCGTTTTCTAGCCCACATAGCATTTTGCATTTAGAGGGGGGAAAAAAGAAAAGAAAACTTTGGTATAATCTGATTAAATCACTTTCTTAAACATGTTAGCTGTATTGTTTACATGGCTTCTGACTTAGTGAGGTTTCTTTCAGGAGAAGTGTTTTTATTTCTTCTTACTTTCTCATAGATATTTGCATAGTGTGTTAGTGTTAGTCTTCTGCATGAAATGTAACAATCTGTTAAGATTATAACATAAAATGTGAAAAATAAGGTGCATAAATACTTCAGCAAACAAGGCACCATGAATACACGGTGTTGAGATTTGTAGTCGGCCAGTTTCCACTGGAGGCATAATTATCATTTCTATGAAATAAAGTCCCTACGAAGGAGCTGGTTTGCATTTTAAAAAGGGAGCTGGATGTAGGGAGCATGCAGAGGACCCCATTACTCTCCCTGCTCATGCTTGGTCACTGATTACCATGTTATGAGCAGCAGAGCAGACACCTATAAGCCTGACGAAAGAAAAAGTTGAGCTCAGCTGCTCACTGATCATTCCCGGCTGCTAAAAAGTAACAAATTATGTTTTGAGTTTCTCTGCTGTGGGCAGATTTGTGAGGAAAGGACAAGCCAAGCTATACTTTTTTTTCCTACACTCCATCCCTGCGAGGATACAGTTAGTTTTGGCACAGAAAAAACAGAAGTCTGGCTGCATGTCAATGCGGACTCAAATACCCCAATGTTTGAACTCTGGGTGGTGCAACAAAGCAAACCACGGGGTTGTGTTCAAACAGCTGCGTGCTTCTAGATTTTCCTTTAGCATCAAGGCCAGAATAATAATAATATTAAAAAAAAGGCTCTTGGGTTTAATAAGGGCAGAGAGCATGAAGAAGAAACAACAACACGATTCCACTGCTTGTTTCTGTGATCTTCGCTTCGCAAACAGAAACATGTGTTTGCTTATCCGCGCTGCAGCTTTATATTTAGTCATCACTCGTTTTTTTTTGTTCCTCATCTCTATGGAAATCCATGTGTCAAGGCGATCATCCCGAACCAACCGACTGCATGCACTCCGTCTAAATCTCATTACAGCGAGCCATAAAGGCGAAGCCCCTTTCAGGCGAGGGGCCTTTGCTGACATTTTAAGCGTTTCCAAAATTTCTGCTCCACACCAATCTCATGTAGGTTAGCTGGCAGAGCGCTGCAGACTCTGTGCTGCTTATTATGTATTACTTTGCTTTTGTAGTCCCTCCACATCGTTACTCATCCGGTATGCTTAAAGGTGCTCTCCCCTCTGGCAAGCACAACTATGACAGTCAGCTTGGAAGTTAGAAGTCTTTCAAAACTCCATCTCCCTCCCTTTTTATTCTGTCTGTCTGTCTCTCTCTCTCCTCCTTCCTATTGTCCCCACTCCTCTCTCTTCCTTCCTCGCTCTGTAGTCCTCAGAGAGCACCTGACTGACGTGTTGTTCAAGGATGAAAAGCACAGCGGAGGGGAATCCAAAAAGCAAACAAGTCGGAAAAAAAAATATATATATATATAATATACAAGAGAAGATGTGAAAGACGCAGCCGCACGCACGCGCGACTGCATTCACAGATTCCTGCACCTGAACCCCTCAGGATTATCACCAGCAGCGAGCTGGACACTTGAGGGACGACAGCATCTGCTCGCTTCCATTTTTAATACCGCAAAACAGAACAATATGCCCTCAAAAAGAAAAAAAAACAAACAAAACTTTTGATATTCACTTTGTGTGGACGCGGAGCTAAATAGTAGCACATAATCCTCCTTGGCGCGCGCTGTTCTGCCGTCCAGGCGGCTATTGAAAGTCCCCATGTGCCCAGAGGCGTCCTCACTGTGACTAAAAGCCATTTTGCACAGCACATTTCGACAGACTCCAGCGGACGGGTGGGGGGGGGGATGTATTGGTGTGGAGGGCTTTGAGTTTCAAAGCATTTCTTTTACGTCTGACTTTTCCACCGAGTTATGTAAGGGGTTTTCCGTGGAAGATATTCAACCTGGAAACTGTCCCTGCAGTGACGGTAAAGTTCAGCGAACACATGTTATAGCAGAGGAGTCGCCATGGCGCACGTTCTGCTGCTTCTCGACGGGCAGTCGGTTTGTTTGCAGCCACTCAAAACAAGAAAAGGGAGCATCGCAGGAGGCAGTGGAAAAGGTTACAGGGAGACCATATGCTGTGTCTGTTCTCTAGCCGCTCTCTGTCGGCACATGATGGTGACAAAAAGGCCACCTGGTTGAAAAGCAGAGTCGAGAGACTGCAGGTCTAAAGCTTTAAACAGGAGAAGGTTCACTAGCTTACTTTGTTTTTGCTTTTGTCCTTCCTTCTCTCCCCATGATGCGCGCACACACACACACACACACACACACCTACACACACACACACACACACACACACACACACACGCTCACACACGCTCACACACATATTCAGCTTATTAATATAATGAATGGAGAGGCCAGTCGGCATGACACAGACAGAAGCTGTGACAGCTACTTTACTTTTTATTCCACATTGACTTTAAAATGAGCAGCTATTGTGTGTTTCGCTGCCATCTCATTTACAAGCGTCGTACATGGTGGGTGGCTGATTGGGGGAAAACTGAATTTTAACAAGTTCGATGCCTTTAAACACCCTCTCTCACACACAAACACTGGGTTAGTAACGTCCATTAGTCTATTATATAAAAGTAAATCAAATGAATCCATTTAATCATGTTTACTCTGGCGACTTTTTATGTTGCAAGCACATTTACCCTGTTTTAGCCCTGTGGCATTCCTGTCAGTATGTTTAAAGGCTGCAAAAGTTCAATATTGCCATTCTATTCATACAAAGGTTTGAGCTACAAAAACAGGGAAAAAAAATCCCCGTGAAAATAAGAAACTGTAGCATTTTCTCCATGTTCTTCTTTAGCCTTGAACTTTACACGGGATTTCTCAGATATGGCTTTTTACTTATATCTCTACCATTTTTTCAACACTATTATAGAAACAACCAGCTAAGATTGCAGATATTAGGGTGTAAGTAAATCGTACCGTCATCAGCTGTGTGCTCCCTGTTCAATTGGGCTTCCAGGTAGAAAGCAGCACACACTCCTCCAAACTGCACATACAGTTGAAACAGAAGTTCACACAAGCTAATAAATGACACAACCTTTTTACTCTGACATTAAATCAGATTACACCTTTTCTGATTTGGTCATTTATTATTAGTATTTTGTTTCTCAGTTTACCAATATATATGCATTTCTATATTACAGGTTTCATTTTTAAGCCACGTGACCTGGGTCGAACATTTGCTGTTTCCCTCCAGTAGCTTCGTTCTCACAATAGTTAGTTTTCATTTCTCCGTACAGAACTGGAGTACTTAAGTCAGGTGTGTAGGTTGCTATCCTCACGCACGCACACACACACACACACACACACACACACACACACACACACACACACACACACACACACACACACACACACACACCTCTGCAAAAATAATAAGTCCAACAATGCATGCAACAGCTAATTTGACATGTAAACTCCTATTAAGCTGCAGAAAATAATCAGGTGTGTGTTGGGAATCCGAGCCTCAGCCAGTGAGGTTTGTTGCAAACAAACTTTCTGTTGCAGCGTAGTTAAAAGGCAATTTTCACCAAGTGTGGAAAGGTACAAGATTTGAATTTCAGCTGTTGCCACATTTGAATTGCAAACAAGAAAACAACTTCTACCTGCGTTATGCTTTTAAGTGGTTGATGAGTCAAATGTCTAAAATCTGCTTGGATCCCAATCACTGCTGCTTACTGACAGCATTGCACGTTTTTTTTAAGCCTTAGAAACAGAGGCTTTTCTCTCCGTTGACTCAGTGAGCAACAATTCAACTCATATATTTGAAAGCCTTTCAAAACACCAAATGTAAAGAGACATTTTTTTCAGACATCATGGGCTCCTTTCATCTTCTTTTATATTAATTTGGACAGTATTAATTCATCAAAGGAAAAAATAAAATAAATATGTGAGCCAGAGAGAGACTGAAAATCATGAAGCGCTGGGGCTATTAGCTTAATGCTTTCAATATATGAGCTAAATTAATTACACATGTATACAAATAAAACAACCAGTTTTCAGTTTGGTCTTTTTTTTTTGAAGTGAAGATAACCTGTCGTTTCTAAGTGGCAGGTGTTGGAATAGTTTTTGTTAAAAAGAGAGAAAAACGATAAATCAAGCAAATGGAAATTATTGAGTGTCTTTTAATTTATCATGCGATTCATTGATTTACTGTTTATTGTGACAGGCACATGCTCTCCAAAGCTGATCTAGAGGAAATTATTCACGGTTTTGTGACACTGTGCTTGGATTACTGTAATGCTGCTTGTAAGAGTCTAGACAGGTGATCAGTCTTATGTCTGAAATCTATTCGGAAAGCAGCAAACACAAACACACTCGCACCACCCTGGTCCTGCACTTTCTACTCTGGCTCCCAGTGGATTTCCTGTTACCACCTACTGGGCTACGAATGGTCAGGCTCCTGATTATTTCTGTCGGCTTTTAGCAAAACACTCTGCTCCTCGTGGCCTTCAATCCCAAGCCCAGAATGTTCTGGTTGTTCCTTATTTAAGAACTACACGGTACAAGGCCTTTCAGTCTGTGGCTTCAAAACTATGGAACAGTTTACTAACTGCAGCTTTGTTTTGCTGACTCACTGGATGTTTTGGAAACTGAAACCTATTTTGTTCTCCCAGATTTCTATGCCATCAATATACTGTTTGTTTTCATATTTTGTATGGAATAACTGTACAGCTGTATTGTGGTTTGTGACTTGAGTGTTTGTGAAAAGTACTTTATAAAAACCTTACTCAGTTACTTCTGCTGGCGGTTTCTCCCCGTTAAAGGGAAGTTTTTTGTCTCCACTGTTGCTATATTCATGCTCGGTATGAGGGATTGTTCCAAAGCCAGCAACCCAAGCGACAAGCCTACTGTCACAACATTCCAGTCCAGAAGGAGTATTATATAATTTTATTATTATAAGGAGGGTGTTTATGGCTAATTTTAATAATAAACTTGACTTGACTGCATTGTTTGATAACTAGGATCAACTAGATTGTACATAACTTTAAATCTGTATGATAGAATTCTTACATGTGTGACTTTTATAATGTGACTCTGAAGTCCGTGAGCTGTGGTGGATGCTAACGAGAGGCTGGACAAGCAGCGACAAGGACGTTCAGCCACTTGTAAAGTCATATTCTGCTGCTGTTTCTACAATTACATGATGACAAGCCAGCAAAGCGCCTGTACCGATGAGACACAAATCCACTGTTATATATTTTAAACACCCATTACATAATCAAAGAAGAACTTGAATTTGTGACTTAAATGGATTCTGCCTTTCCAAAAAATGTGCCACGCTCTTAGTTAGCTTTTTATCTCGGCAGATGATGCAGTTGGTTTGCAGGAACTGGTCGCATATATAGCTGGTACTTGAAAATAAAAATCTGGCCTAGTGTTCTTCATGGCCTCTTCCATACATTTTTCATAACCAAATTATCTGGAAACCTTGCAGGGCTCTCCATATGTGCTCCAGGGTTTTTTCCGCAGCTGTACGAGCTTCATGTAAATACCTCGGGAGAACAAACATAAATTAAATATGTAGAGAAAACCCAAAGTAGTTCTAGCTCTACTTGAAAATACTTAGCAAATCAACAACTGGTTTGTTTAAGGGAAGATTTTATTGAGTTAAATCATTCATTAAAATAGCAAAAG